>JANTPZ010103630.1:0-17219 GCA_025593235.1 Vachellia pachyceras
TGGCTCAATTAGTATTTTTCCCTTATAAAGGAACTTACAAGCTTCAAATAGAAACTGGAAGCACTCAATTTCGATTTTTCTACAATTAGTTATGAATTTTCAAAGTTGGCCCAAAAATCTGTGAATAGTGACGTGAATAGTAACCTTAAACTTGAAAATTTTATTTTTCACTCTTTGGCTACTCTAAGTCACTAAAGGCCTAAATGTGCTTCCAAATAGATATTTAATGAAGCTAAAGGTAAAGATTAAGGAGTGTCACACTTTGACCCCATCATCCATTTTAACCCCCAAAACCCTCTTGATTTATAATTTATTAATCTCGTGGTAGAGAAGTAGAATAATTACAAGCCTATGATAGGGATTGAATTAAACAGACCATAAGTGAAATTGTCCTAGCTAAGTGAGCTGAGAGATAAACACATCTCCTTTGAGAGAGAGTCTATTTTATTTAATCTCTTAACTTAATTCTCACAGAGATCATCTTATTAATATCTCTTCCTTGATTGTTGTTGATTCCTTGACAAATGCTTTTATTGAATTCTGATATTCCTAAGCAAGGTTGAAATTTCTAAAGTAAGCGTTTTGAAAAGCTGTGTCCAAGAGTACAAAAGTTTAAGTGTGGGGGAATTTGATTGAGATATATTTCTTTATTAGTTTTGCTAAGGTTTTCAAGGTATTTAATGCATTTTTGGCCCATTATGACCCTATTTATGCTTAATTTGGAAACAAGAGTTGATGATCTTGATTAGCGTGATTTTGGGTGAAATTTCCATGGATTATGATATAATTACACTTACTTCTAATTTAGGGCAAGCGATACTTCAAATCATTGTTATTTCATTTCAGGGACTCTTGCGAAGACTGAAAGGAAGTAGCTCTGGAATATTTCACCCTGGCACATTCCAACTTTCATCGCGGCCAAACTCAAGCAAGCGAGCAAAGTCCTCTCGAGAGAGGTTCGCCATGGCGAAACCTCAATTTAGCCACGGTGAATATCGCGAATCAAGAACCTCAAGTTTCAATCTGCATTTCTGTTGTAGATTACTTAGTTGCTGAGTTAGGACTAGTATTTGTACTTAATACTTGACTACGGTCATAGCCAAACTTGTATTAATTTATGTAGTGATTTATTTTGTGTTTGACGTGATAGTGTGAAGTCTCATAGCTATCTATACAATGCAATCTTTGTTTTTCTCTCTTATCTACCTAGTTGTGCTTGGTATTATAGATGATAATGTCTTGCATCGGAGTTTTCACTAAGCAAATTCATTACACACACTAAGTGTTTTTAAAGAGTTTCATGGAATGAAGTTCATTGCATGGAATTTCTGAGCCAGCGAGTTGTTGGGGTTTTGATTATGAAACTTAGTGCAAAACTAGAACTCCACCTTATCATTTTCGAACTATGATAGCCTGGACTATTTCCAAGGGGAATCCATAATCAAATAGCTTTTGTATTTCATCACTCTGTTTTTATTGCATTCCCATAATCCAAAACAAAAGGCCAAAAAGAAAGTTTGATTTAAGTATTCATTTATGATTCAAGTTTTACAGTAAAACACCAACTTTTCTTTACAGTGAAATTAATCCACAAGTTGATTAAACTAGTTGTACCTAAGGCTCCGTAGAGAATGACTCTAGGGTTGCATCCTTTGAAATCACAAGTGTTTTGTTCCATTTCTAAGGCCTTTAATAACGACAAGTTTATACTTTCAAATGTGGATGGATAAAAAATAACGCGTTGCCAGGGAGCCTAAGAATTGGTTTAGGTTAGCTTGTGCCATTTGTTTGTTGTTTTCGCATCTTAGTATTTTAGATTTTTACATTTGTCCATAGTATTAAGTTTCTGGAAATACAAAACAAAGATACCAGTTTTCTTTTGCATTCTGCACCAGTTTCCGTAGTTTAGTCGCTTCGCGGTTAATTTTGTCTTGCCACGATGTAACTTCAAATTTCAGCTATTCAACCCTCTCAGGTTTGTTTCACCGTGACGAACTTACACTTGCGCCGCGATGAACTATTCTTTTCCATTGTTTAGTACATAACATACACACTCACATAAGCATTTGCATCCACCCATTCCATCTTTTAACTTGAGTTGTGCGCTGCAAGTTAATTTTGAATTCCTTTTCCCGTTGCTTACCTTGTATTCCCTGTAAAGTCGACCTTTTACCTTACGACCCAGAAATTGAGAAAATTCAGAAAAAATCGTAAAGCAAGGAAAGGTGAAAGGAGTAGTAGGGTGAGTAGAGAAGTAGGAGATTCAATAGAGGTAGACAACGTGTTGGGATTAGGACGTACAAGCAGCGGAATTTAAATTTTCTAATCCCAAATACAGATCTATCAAAGGCATTTAGATCAAGGAGATAAAGGCATACCTTTTGCGTTTCAAGATTGTCCCTTCCTCTACCTCTGGATTTCTTCAAACTCCACAACCTTCTGCGCTCTTGCTTCCGATCACGAGGAGCCGACGTTTTTTCAATCGGCTCCCTCTACCAGTATCTACATGAACAGTCTCCAACAATAGCTGCGTGCTAGCGCCTTTTTGTTTCACTCTCTCTTTCTAGGGTTTCGTGTCTCAAGAGTGAATCCAAATACAGAACGAGGTCCTTTTCTGTTCACGAGCACTTATATTTATAAAGCTCATTGAGTGCATCATAATCAAGGATTAATCTTGAAAAATTCAAATTTTAATTCCAAATGGATATTCTAGATCTAATCTTGAAATTCGGATTTCAAAAGATATTCTAGATCTAATCTTGAATTTCGAATTTCAAATAAAAGATATTCTAGATCTAATCTTGAAATTCGAATTTCAAAAGATATTCAAGATCTAATCTTGAAATTCAAAATTTGAAATTCAAAATGTGAAATTCGAATTTTGCAATCTTAATTTGGATTAAATTGATTTGATCAAATCATATCCATTTAATTATCCAAATAATAAGTCAACAGATTTAATTTATCCTTATAAATTAAATTGATGTTAGTTATTTAATTTATCAAATAAATTAAACTAACACACACAAATATTATTTATATAATATTGTACAATTTTGATTTTTGACATATATACACATATATTTAAAATTCGAATAAACCCTAGAAATAAAGCTTATGTTGGGCTGTTCTTGCGTACGACCCTATAGGCCCATATAAAGTTGGCAGTGGGCTAATCTCACCATAAGCCCACAAGTCGCAAGTGGTCTCTAGCAAGACATTACGACTACCCAAATCATACGGGGATCGTTAACACGACATAACCTTTTATGCAACCACATCACATCCCTTTTGCACGTGATATCTCGGTCAAGGATGAGGCATGGATGACGTCATCCTCCTATTCGTGACCATTATTTCTCGATCCCTGAGTAGTCCGATCAAAGCAACGAAAAACCTCTTTTCGTTACAGTATGGCCATACATTTCTCAGACTCACTTATCGAGGGGCCCAATAATATCTCTCAACTAATGTGAGGGACAAATCCCATCTTGATCACTCACATTCCTCCACATAAAAACCCCTAAGCCTGATCATAGCCTTTATCATCACCCAGTCAAAGGTGACTTTTGACTAGGTCAAAGCTTAGCGACTCTCATGTAGAAATCCATGATGATCTCAGGTCGAAGGGTATTGTGACATGATTACATATGAGATAAGCTAATGACTTAATCCATGTAGCTTTCTCATAGCTGGTCGGTCCAGCATCTTGTACCCTTACAAGTGCCTATGACTTTGACTTGTATCTCCATACCTCATCAAAGTCATACTGGTCTTGCTTTATCTTTTTCCCATATAAATAACTAACCAGGGACATTTAGGATAATATTCATAATTTGCCCATGGATGCAATTATCATAATAAAAAAGCAAAGTTTATGATAATTAAATGGAGAAAATTCATTAAAATAAATAATGTACGAAGTACAGTGATTGGCCCTATGGCACAATTTCCAACACAACATAGGAAATCCTTCAAAGAGAGAGAGAGAGAGAGAGGAATGGATGAGAACCAACCAAACCTTCAGAACCAAAACCAACTGAGGAATGGTGGTAATGAAAGGAACGGTGAAGGAGAGTGAATGGGGGAAAGCAATATTAATAATAGAAGATCGATTAGGGAAGCAACTACCTCTTATGTGAATTATGATCTATTTACTGCTGCTTGCCCTAATTATGATGTGAACTTTGAAATTAAAGATTGCGTATTAACTCTTTATCTAAATTTCATGGCTTGGCAGTAGAGGACCCCTACATCCACCTACAATCATTATCTATGATTTGTCAGAGCATGAAACTGGTAGGAGCTTCTCTTGATCAAGTATTGTGGAAGGTGTTTCATCTTTCACTGAAAGGAAAGGCAAGGGAGTGGTTTTTGAGCCTTCCTAGACATGTAGCCAATTCATACCAAAGTTGGGGGAATTTGAGGAAAGCATTTTTGGAGAAGTATTTCCCAGCATGTAGGACTTCAACTATGAGGAAGGAAATTTATTCAGCTAGACAAGAATTTGATGAGTCTTAGTACGATTATTGGAATAGATTTCACGATCTCCTATCTGGATGCCCTCATCACCAAATCCCAAATGAGCAACTAGTTTAGTACTTCTACGATGGGTTGAAAAGTTAAGAGAAGGGGATGTTGGATGTAGCCTGAAGAGGTTCACTGATTGGCTTCATTGCTGAAGAGGCTTGGGAATTGATAAAGAAGATGGCGCTAAATCACCAGCAATATAGTGTGAGAGACACTAGAGCAGTTGATCTGGCCACAGGTGAAAGTATAGACTTGTCATTGTTAAAGGCCTTGGAAACAGATCAAAACACTTGTGATTTCCAAGGATTGCACTATAAGGTGCAACCCCATAGGCGTTCTCTATAGAGTATCAAGAGCAAAATAGTTAAATTAACATGTGATTAAGTTCGCTGTAAAGAAGGAAGACCTTTTTTTATTGTAAAAACTTGTATCAAAACTGAATTAAATCAAACTCTCTTTTTGGGTTTTTTTGGATTACAGGAAAATAATGAAAACAAAGTGTTAAAACGCAAAAGCTATTTAATTACGAATTTCCATTGAAAATAGTTAGGCTATCATAGTTCACCAAAAAATAAGGTAGAGCAATAGTTCCGCACTAAGTTTCGTGATGAAAACCACAACAACTCGTTGGGTCAGAAATTCCATGCAATGAACTCCATTCCAAACCCTTTAAAACACTTAGTGTGTGTAGTGAAGTTGCTAACTGAAAAATCCAATTCAATACATTATCACCTCAAATATCAATCACAACTAGGAAGATAAAAGAGAGCAACAAAGATTTCCTTGAATAGGTAGTAATGAGACTTCACACTACTAAGTCGAACATAAGGCAATTCAATACACAAACTAATCCAAGTTTGGAATGACCGTAACCAAGTATTTAAGTATAAATTACTAGTACTAACTCAGCAACTAAGTAATATATAGCAGAAATAAAGATTGGCCTAATACCCCCTTGTGAAGCTCTTGGACTTAAGCCTTCTCCATCTCCAAGAGGAAGGGAGAGGTTTAGCTACTCATGGTGAACAGCTCAACACTCTTGGTGGTAGAATAAGGATGCATGGTGTTCTGGAAGTGAAGAATGGAAGTGGTGGCTAGTATTGTGGATGAAGGAATATGAGGGAGTAGAGAAAAGAGATGACAAATGGAGAATCCAAGTTTGGCTGCTGCATCCCCCTTACCCTCTGTGTGAAAATGACCCTAAATAGGGTTTCTCTACCGTTGTCGCAATATTCGCTGCTGTGAACTTCTCCCAAGAGTCCCTTCCTTGTATGCTTGAGTTTTGGTTGTGGCGAAAGATGATATGCACCGCAGCTAAATGTTCCAGAGATGCTTCCTTCCATTCTTTGCTAGAGTTCCTGAAATGAAATAGTAATGATTTGAAGTATCACTTGCTCATGATTGGAATTAAGTGTAATTATGTCATATTTCATGGCAATTGCACCCCAAATTCAAGCTAATTAAAACAAACAACTCTTGTTTCCAAATTTAGCTCAAGTAAGGTCATGATAGGCCAAAATTGCATTAAATGCTTCGGAAATTAAAGTAAAAGTAATAAAGAAATATAGCTCAATCAAATTCCCTCACACTTAAACCTTTATACTCTTGGACAAAGCTTTTCAAAAAAAACTTTTAATGATTAATGCATTCAGAATCCATCAGCATGTGTACAGGGTATCAGAAACCAGTTAAAGCATTTGCCAAGAAATCAACAAGGATCAAGTAAGAGGAATTAGAAAGATGATCTCTATGAGAGTTTAATTCAAGAGATTGAATAAAAGAGATCTCCCTCTCAAGGTAAATGTGTTTATCTCTCTACTTACTTAGCTAGGACAATTTCACTCATGTTCTACTTAATCCAATCTCTACCATAAGCTTGCAATTATTCTACCTCTCTACTACGAAATCCATACCATGTAAATAAAGAGGGTTTTGGGTTTTAGAATGGATGGTGGGAAGTTAAAGACAATGAAATGGAGTGATGAATGGAATTCTTGAATGCACAACATTATACAAAAATTCAAACATAATGCTTATGTAATGCAAGAGTTTAGAAGAAATGTATTCAAGCGCCTGTATCAATTTTTATCAACACATCTTTCTTTATTGTTCTTTTCTCTCTTTCTCTATTATTATATATATATTCTTCTCTTTTTTTAAAGAGCAATAGTATAATGATCAATATGTACTACATACAAATTACATATATGCATATAGAGATATAGCTTCCAATGCTGATTTTCAAGAATGAATGGCTCAAAAGGGTAGCAATGGTTAAGCTTCGTTTTGGGTTTATGTTTGAGCAAAATGAGGGGTTTTTGAAATGAAGGCCTCTATCATTTTCACAAAAATATTGGATCATAAAGCTTTGATTAAGAATTAAAACAAGTTCTAGGGAGATTAGAATCAAAACAGACCCACACTAATCAAAAGGAGTTAGGCCCAATTATCCTCACGACAAGGATAACGTCTCGATTAGACAATCTCAAGAGTTAAAAATGCAAAGAGTCAACTCAAAAATGCATAAATACAGAACCTTTGTTAATAGCTTGAAAATGCAATTAACCAAAAGCTTTTATCCCCACAATCATAGACAACTTTCTAAATACGTTATCCGTGAAAATCAAATTATATTGCATAGCTCAGGAGTATTAAAGGCATAAATTTAAGAGGAAATATTTATTTGAAATTGAGGCTAGGTTTTTTAGCACTGAATGTTTTGCCACGGCTAAGCTCTAAGTTAGTCACAACAAACCACATCCGAGAGGGTGGTTCTGTGTGCAAGTGATTTCGCTACAATGAAATCTTAAGTTGGTCACGGCGGAAAACACCTGAGAGTTTGAATGCTTTATTTGAACAACTTTAACCATGATGAACACAAAATTTGGTCATTGCGTAAGTGGTCCAAGAGCAAAATTGCAGTTCAAAACCTCCTGAAAATCAACTTTCTTTATGAAAGATTTTAAGAAATTTGAAAATTTCCAAAGTTTAAACAAAATGACCCAACATTGAACCATTCAAAATTCCAATTACATTTTAAAATTTGGAGTAAAACTTGAAAAACCCTAAATTGCCCCCACATTTAAATCAATAATTGTCCTCAATAATTTAAGGGAAGGAATCACATAGAAGAAGTGAAGAATTCACAAGCAATACAGCCAGATCATGAATTAACGCAATGGAACACGGAAAACATTAAAGGAACATATATACAGGTGTATATAAAAGTTCACATACTAAGGCTACAGCAAACAACTCTTTCATATTCCACTTGGTGAACCGAAAGCTAGAGTTCAAAATGAAGAGGATTTATTGAATTAAAAATAGAATGAAATTCTAACTACTTTACTTCCTACTAGATAGCTCCTCCCAACACTTAAACTGTTTACCATTGCATCAATTCATTTCAACAATAAACATAGAGCAACAGAAAAAGAGTAAGTGAAAGAAAAGAATAACCCGACAGTCAAGGCGGTTTATGGCTCTCATGGTATGGCTTTAGCAAATGCCCATTAACTTTCATAATGGCTCCAATTTTCTCATCTTTAACGTCCACCATACCAAAACTATGCACTTTCGTTACCATGAAGGGTCCATCCCATCGATCATTGAATTTTCCTCGTTTGAAACTGAAATGGGCCTTGAAGAGCAGCACTTGATCACCCACTACTTCATGAGGATGCCCTTATCATTCACAAGCTCGGTCTTTTCCTTATACATCCTGAAATTTTCATAGGCTTCCAATCTCAATTCTTCCATTTCTTGTAGCTGCAACTTCCTTTCACTCCCAAAAGCTTTCATATCCATGTTGCATTGCTTAACTGCCTAATATGCTTTGTGTTCCAACTCAACCGGAAGATGACATGACTTCCCGAACACTAACTTAAATGTCCCTAGTTGGTTGTCTATGCGGGAACGTAGTTAAGGTTAGACTAGTATGACTTTGATACGATATGGAGATACAAGTCAAAGTCATAAGCACTTGTAAGAGTATAAGGTGCTGAATCGACCCGCTATGAGAAAACTGCATGGATTAAGTCATTAGCTTATCTCATATTTGATCACGTCACAATACCCTTTGACCTGAGATCATCATGGATTTCTACATGAAAGTCACTAAGCTTTGACCTAGTTAAAAGTCACCTTTGATCGAGTGATGATAAAGACTATAATCGGACTTAAGGGTTTTTATGTGGAGGAATATGAGTGATCAAGATGGGATTTGTCCCTCACATGAGTTGAGAGATATTACTAGGCCCCTTAATGAGTGAGTCTGAGAAATGTATGGCTATACTGTAACAAAAAGGAGTTTTCATTTCTTTAATCAGACTACTCAGGGATAGAGAAAGTAATGGTCTGGAATAGGAGGATGACGTCACCATGCGTCATCCTTGACCGAGATATCGTGTGACAAAAGGGATGTGATGTGATTGCGTGAAAGGTTGCGTCGTGTTAACGATCCCCATATGATTTAGGTAGACGTAATATCTTGCTAGAGATTGCTTGCAAATTGTGGGCTAATGTTGAGTTTAGCCCACTGCCAACTTCATATGGGCCTACAGGGTCGCATGTAAGAACAGCCCAACAAGAGCTTTAATTCTAGGGTTTATTCAAATTATATATATATGAATTCGAAATGATAATAATATTATGTGTTAGTATTTAATTTATTTGATAAATTAAATAACTAACATTAATATTCAGATTTAATTTATAAAGATAAATTAAATTCATTGGCTCACTATTTAGATTAATTATATGTATATGATTTGATCAAATCAGAATTGCAAAATTTGAATTTCACATTTTAAATTTCAAATTTCGAATTTCAAGATTAATAAAGATTAATCTTGAATATCATTTGAATTTTAAATTTTGAATTTTAAGATTAATATAGATTAATCTTGAATATCTTTTGAATTTCAAATTTCCAATTTAATAAAGATTGATCTTAAATTTCTTTTCGAAACTCAAATTTCAAGATTAATAAAGATTAATCTTGAATATCCTTTTGAAATTTGAATTTCAAGATTAATAAAGATAATCTTGAATATCTTTTCAAATTGGAATTCGAATTTTAAAGATTAATCGCAGATTCTAGAATCTCTCTATGAATTCTACAAATATTAGGATTCATAAGTAAGAGAGGCATCAGAAATTCAAATCTGATTGTGAGCCACAAAAACCCTAGAGAGAGTGAGACGTAAGAGGTGCTAGCACGCTGCGATTGTTGGAAACTGTTCACATGAATATCGGAAGAGGGAGTGATTAAAGAAGGTTGGCTCCTCATGATCGAAATCAAGAATGCAAAAGGTCGTGGAACTTGAAGACATCCAAACATAAGAAACACTTTGGATTCAAACAAAAGGTACGGCTCTATCTCCTTGATCTAAACGCATTTGACAGATCCGCATTTGGGATTATAAAATTTTAAATTTCACTGCATGTACGTTCTAATCCCAACACTTCTTTGAGGGTTTAACCATTTTCTCTAGGATGCACTTTACCTCTCTATTGGAGACCTCAGCATGGCCATTAGTTTGTGGATGGTAGGCAGTGGAGATTTTATAGGTAACACCAAATTTTGAAAACAATTTATCCATAACCCTATTGCAAAAGTGGGTGCCCTATCACTTACTATGGCCTTAGGAATACCAAACATACAAAAAATATTGGATTTGATGAATTTTAATACTGTTTGAGTGTTATCTTTTCTAGTAGGAATCGCTTCAATCCATTTGGAAACATAGTCTATGACTAAAAGTATGTATACAAAACCAAAGGATGAGGGGAAAAGGCCCATAAAATCAATACCCTAAACATAAAAAATATCACAAAACAACAATGGTTGTTGAGGCATTTCATGGCGTTTACCTAACCCCCCAAAACGTTGACATCTATCGCAGGAGTGACAAAATAAATAGGAGTCCTTAAACAACGAGGGCCAGTAAAATCCTGAATCTAAGATTTTTCTGGATGGTCTCAATGAACTAAAGTGCCCTCCACAAAACCATAGAATGGCAAGCTAAGATAATAGGCTCAAACTCCTCATTAGACATGCATTTTTTGATAACTTGATCACTACACATTAGCCATAAGTGAGGGGCATCCCATATGTAATGTCGAGATTTGCTTTTAAGTTTTTGTGCCTGATGTGAAGTCATAAAAAGTGGGGTGAATCCAATGACTAGATAATTGATAATGTGAGTGTACCATGGCTCCCTGACAATTAAAGCACATAAGATTGAATCAAGAAATGAGTCACAAGTTAAGTCAAAAGAATCACTCCCCTTGTGTCATCTGGTATTCTGCTCAGATGATCTGCCACTTAATTCATAGCTCTTGGTCTATCCTTGATTTTCACATCAAACTCTTGAAGAAGCAAAGCCCATCTAATCAATCATGGTTTTGAATGAGGCTTCTTTAGTAGGGATTTAACAGCTGCATGGTAAGTAAAAACAATAACATGAGAGCTCAGTAAATACGGTCTAAATTTTTCAATGCAAACACAATGGCAAATATCTCTTTTTCTATTATTATATAATTCATTTGAGCTGGGTCCAATGTCTTAGATGTGTATGCTATAGCTCGAGAACCCTTATCTATCTTCTATCCAAGCATAACCCCTATAGCATAGTTAGAAAAGCATCGCACAAAAGCTCAAAGGGTAACTCCCAATTTGAGTTAATCAAGATAGGTGCAGAAACAAGCTTATTTTTTAGTTCATCAAACGCTACCTTGCAATTGTTATTAAAATTGAACTAGACATCTTTTTGCAGTAGCTTAGAAAGAGGCAAGGCAATTTTGCTGAAATCTTTGATGAACCGCCTATAAAAACCAACATGTCCAAGGAAAGAACGGATATCTCTCATGCAATTGGGGTAAGGTAAGGAAGATATTACTTCTATTTTAGCCTTTTCAACCTCAATACCCTTTCATGAAATCAAGTGCCCTAAAACTATTCCCTCGTTTACCATAAAATGACATTTTTCAAAATTTAGAATCAAATTTTTTTCAATGTATTTTTTCAAAACTTTTTCAAAGCTGGCTAAGCATTCGTCAAAAGATCTATCATAGATAGTGAAATCATTCATGAAAACCTGCATACATTCCTCTAAAAGCTCGAAAAAAACTACCATCATGCAGCGTTGGAAAGTTCCCAAATCATTGCACAGTCCAAAGGACATCCTTCAATATCAAAAGTACTAAAAGGACATGTGAATGTGTTTTTATCTTGGTCCTCAGGTGCATTCTGTACTTGGAAGTACCCTAAGAAACCATCTAAAAAGCAATAAGTGGTTTCCCCACTAGCCTCTCAAGCATATGGTCAATAAAGGGCCTTGCGTGTAGCATCATTCAATTTCCTATAGTCAATACACACACACACCAAGAGTTTTATACTCTTGTGGGTATAAGTTCATCATTTTCATTCCTCACCACTGTAATCCCACTCTTTTTAGGTACCACATGGATAGGGCTAACCCATTCACTATCCAAAATTGGATAGATAATCCCCTCACTCAGCAGTTTTATGATTTTCTTTTTGACTACGTCCAAAATTAGCGGGTCCAACTGCCTCTGGGGTTGTCTAATAGGTTTTGAATCTTCTCTCAAGAGAATCCTATGTGTGCATATCGCTAGGCTAATCCTTGGTAAGGCCCTCCTATGCTCTCTTAGAACAGTTAAGAGCTTATCTTCCTCTTTCTCAGATAAGGACTTAGCAATTATAAATGGAAGAGCATCATTAGTCCCAAGAAAACCATGCTTTAAATTATGTGGTAAGGGTTTCAATTCGATCGCGGGTGGTTGAACAATAGAAGGAATTAAATTGTGAAGCTCAAGAGAGAAAAGATCACTTCCCTACTTATCTGATACTTCTTGACTATCAACTGGTATTTTCCAAGTTGTGTATGAGTCCCCTGCAAAATCAATATACTGCCCTTTTTCAAGGGTATCACATTTAGTTGCACTGTGCTTGATATTGGGGTGTGATTGAATTTTCTGCAGTTCATGAGAGGGTGTTATGGGGAGCAAACATTTTAACACAATATGTTGAAGACATGTTCCCATATTCTCACAAGCACAATTAGAATTCTCATAATAGAGGGATGCAAAGGAGGGTGGTGAGTCATATTCAGAAACGGAGGTATTAGATAAAATATTTGAATACGAAAACTCATCCTCAGACTTAGAGTTAACACAATTATCCTCAACAGTCATGTTATCTTCATTCAGCCTCAAAATGGTATAAACATACTTTAAAATTGTCTTGCAGCACGCAATTCGAATAAAGGGATGGACTCGATTGGTGCAAGTGTATGGTATGTATGAAGAGTATGTATATACTAGAAAACAAAATGAAATGAATGAATAAAGCTCATAAAGGAGTTTTATGCCACGGTGAATATCACCCGAGAGGGTTGAACGGATGAAAGTCAAATTTATGCCACAGAGAAATTAAAAGTTAGTCGCGGCGAACTACACCCCAAGAGTGTTCCTCCTTAAAATCAAAATTTAGTTGCGATGAAAGTGCAAAAACTGATGCAAAATGCAAATTAAACCTGGTCTCTTTGTCAGTAATTTCAAAACTCAACGCTATGCCATGCACAATGCAAACATATACTATTAGAAGATGCAAAATTGAATCTAGTAAGAAAATGCAAAAACAGCAAACAATGGCACAAGCTAGCCTAAACTAGTCGCTCAGGCTCCTGGCAACGATGCCATTTTTTATCTGGCCATAGGTGAAAGTATAGACTTGTCTTTGTTAAAGGCCTTGGAAATGGATCAAAACACTTGTGATTTCCAAAGATTGTATTATAGGGTGCAACCCCAGGGTCATTCTCTATGGAGCTTTAGGAGCAAATAGTTAAATTAACCTGTGATTAAGTTCATTATAAAGAAGGAAGACCTTTTTATTGTAAAAACTTGTATCGAAACTGAATGTAAATTAAACTCTCTTTTTGGGTTTTTTGTACTACAGGAAAGCAATGAAAACAAAATGTTAAAGGGCAAAAGCTATTTGATTATGAATTTCCCTTGGAAATAGTTTAGGCTATCATAGTTCGCAAAAGATAAGGTAGATCAATAGTTCCGCACTAAGTTTCGTGATGAAAACCCCAACAACTCGCTGGGTCAGAAATTCCATGCAATGAACTCCATTGTATGAAACACTTTAAAAACAATTAGTGTGTGAAGTGAAGTTGCTAAGTGAAAAATCCAATTCAATACACTATCACCTCAAATATCAATCACAACTAGGAAGATAAAAGAGAGCAACAAAGATTTCCTTGAATAGGTAGTAATGAGACTTCACACTACCAAGTCAAACACAAGGTAATTCAATACACAAAGTAATCCAAGTTTGGTACGACCGTAACCAAGTATTTAAGTACAAATTACTAGTCCTAACTCAGCAACTAAGTAATCTATAATAGAAATACAAATTGAACTAATAATCCCCTTGTGAAGCTCTTGAACTCAAGCCTTCTCCATCTCCAAGAGAAGGGCAACGTTTAGCTACTCAAAGTGAATAGCTCAACACTCTTGGTGGCAGAATAAGGATGCATGATGTTCTGGAAGTGGAAAATGGAAGTGGTGGCTAGGGTTGTATATGAAAGAATATGAGGGAGTAGAGAAAAGAGATGACAAATAGGGAATCCAAGTATGGTAGTTGCACCCCATTACCCTCTGTGTAAAAAAAGACCCTAAATAGGGTTTCTCTACCGTTCTGGGTCAAATTCATAATGTGGGTCAGTTATTCTTTTCATTTAGAGCCTAATCTGGTTTCTGAGTCACGATATTTACCGAGGTGAACTTGAGGTTTTACCGCAGTGAACCTCTCCCGAGAGTCCCTTGCTTACATGCTTGAGTTTTGGCTGCAGTGAAAGATGATATGCGCCGCGTCTAAATGTTCCAGAGATGATTCCTTCCATTCTTTTTTACTAGTCCTGGAATGAAATAGCAATGATTTGAGTATCACTTGCTCATGATTGGAATTAAGTGCAATTATGTCATATTTCATGACGATTGCACCCTAAATTCAGGCTAATCAAAACAAACAACTCTTGTTTCCAAATTTAGCTCAAACAAGGTCATGATTGGCAAAAATTGCATTAAACACTTTGGAAATTCAAGCAAAAGTAGTAATGAAATATAGCTCAATCAGCAGTCCATGAGTTTGGAACTTTCTCCACCCACAATCGGAGAATGGACACTCTAGAGTCTAAGGTTGACTCTTTAGAAAGTAAGATAATATCTCAACTATCTCTTATCATTGCTAAGCTGAAAAATTTAAATGTGAGTAGGCCACAACCTTCTATGGATCTAGCTGCACCAAGTTGTGAGATGTGTGGATCTGTTATGCACATATCAAGTGTTTGCCCTAGTAGATTTGAAATGTTTCCAATGTATCAAGGGAGACCCAACCAGAAATTTGATCCCTACTCCAACACCTACAATGAAGGTTGGAAGGAAAATCCAAAATCAGTTGGAAGGGTAAAGAAGCTAATGGGCCTAACAGATTCCAGAGAGGTGGAGGAGCTGGATCATCCGGTTCCAACATGCCGCCTGTGAAACCTCTTACTTGACCCTCTTAGCTTCCATTATGATGAGTTGGAACCAAATTATGGCCTCAAGTAACTCAAATTGTTAAAAGGGACCAACTTGAAAACTTTCATTTTTAAGAAAGTTACTATTCACAGTTTTTCGGGCCAACTTTGAAAATTCATAACTAATTCTAGAAAATTCAAAATCGAGTGGTTCCAACTTCTATTTGAAGCTTACAAATTCCTTTATGAGGGAAAAATGCTCATTTGAACAGAAACTAGTCCAATTGGTACAGATTCTTTCGTGAAAATGTACTGTTCATATGGTAATTTTTCATTTTCCTAGAATTTTCTGTGATTTTTCGTCAAATTTGGACAGTCATAACTTTCTGTACAAAATTCCAATTCTAGAGATCTTTGGCTCATTAGAAACCTTGCAGTGTGAACTATTTTTCCATAAAATTTCGGAACATTTGGAATCCATTTACTCTATTTCACATTATGCCAAAGTTGAAGGTTTAGTCAACTTCTCACTTAGCCAAATTTTCAACTTCCTAACTTCATACTTCAACTTAATGATTTCTAAACTTTTCTTAATCATAATAACCTATGTAATTAGGTACTCTTAAAGAATTCACTAATTATCATAAGTCCAGGATACATCAACAAGTTTCATTACATTACAACCCTTAAACATAATAACATAATTTAATAATAAAATCCACAACATGCACATTGAACTTTGCCTCATGAATCAACCACTTTCCTCTTACCCTTGAGAGTGCTTCCACCTAAAAATGGTTAGTGGGGGAGGGTGAGATTTATGGAAATCCCAATAGCAAAACTTTCTAACACACATTATAACATTGCATGAGAACTTTCAATATAAGTGTGAATTCATAAAAGTGCAACATGTAACAATGAAATGCATATGGCCATAGCAAATAAAAGCACATATTCAGACTTTCAATCATCACAAATTTTCAATACAAGTCATGCATAATTCATACACATTTTCAAAGCAATTAAGCTTAGGGTTAGAAGGTCTTGCTACCTTGTGTCTTTAATTTTCCTTTTATCTTGAATGCTCTCTTGTTCACTTTGGAAATCACTCCCTTGCACCAAACTTTAGCCTACACAATTATCAATATAATGGCCATTAAAAATATGCCATTACCAAGACAAAAATCATTGTAAACCTCTCTTAAACTATCTCTTGAATTGCATAGGCCTTAAGACATCAAACTTGTCTTTATGATTTTCTAATGCTTCCATAAATTTGGGGTTACCTTTACCCTGCACAAAAACTCATTTTAAACCCATTGGAAGCATCAAAATCATCAAAACAACATTCCTGTTTCCCCAAAATCCTTAACATGAACTTTTCAACTTTCATCACCAAAACACTTGATTCTTGTTTTCAAAATCATATTCAAGCATGGTATAACTTGTTTCTAGCTCTCCTATATCAAATGAAAAATTGGGCAGCATCTCCCCTTAGGGTTTGAGATTCCAAAAATTCATACAAACATCAAACCCAAGCAATATATACATCAATCTTCTCCTTATCAAGCAAGGAGTGTTTTGCAACCACTTATTTCATCTAAATCCCTCTCCTTCTCATTTTTCCTCTCGTGAACCCTCTAACTTTCCAGCCACCAAAAGAGAGCCAAAATCAAAAATCTAAACCGATAGAAAGGTAGAGGAAGTTGAGAGGAAGAGATTGATGTATAGATTTGTATAAGAAAGCTTCTTACCTTTGAATTTCTTTGAATTTTTCTCCTTTTGAAGCTCTTCCCATGGCTTCTTCTTCCCTCATTTGCAGCCCCCAAAAGTCGGTTTTCATGGTGGGAGGAAGAGGAGAAAATGAATTTATAAAACTCTTACAATTGCAATGGACGGTGGAGATTAAATCTTGAGATCTAAGGGCTTATATTCTTCCACCTTTCAATCATGTGTTTGAATCTTATTGGCTCCTTAAAAATATCATTATGGGCTGCACATGGGGTGTAAAAATCTGCTTGGGAACCTTGGTTACATTAACCAAACCGGTTACCATTCAGCTACTTCTACCGATTACAACTTCCACCGGTAAGAGTAACTTAATTCCAATAAATCTTTTTCTACTTTTCTGGAGATGTT
>JANTPZ010103650.1:0-17017 GCA_025593235.1 Vachellia pachyceras
TTTATGGCTTTTTGATGCTAAAACCAACACTTGGAGTGAGTTATATAGGTGTGAGAAATGAGAGGAAAGGTGATGTTTCTTGTTTTTCTGGGGATGCGCGTTTCTGAGCAAGAAAAGAAATAAAAGTGGGATATTAAAAAGAGACATCCACAGATACAGCCGGAAAGAAGTGAAATGGTGGTTTTGAGTGTTGAGTCTGATCTGGGTTTCACACACTAAATGATTTCCAAGGAAGTACGAGGTGTTTTGTGAAGGAAAACAAAATTTATTTGAATGGATTTCCTTTCAATGATCCTGCAATTGTATAATTAAGCATTAATTGCTTTAGGTTCTGTCCTAAAACAGGCAAATTCAATTCACTGCTTCTGCCTCATGTGGGTAAAACTACCTTTGAGAACATCCATAATTAAGCATTAATTTCACTTCCTTTCAATAATTAAGCATTAATCGCTTTAGATTCTGTCCTAAAACAGGCAAATTAACTTCACTGCTTCTGCCTCATGTGGGTGAAACTACCTTTGAGAACATCCATACAATATTGGCAACGTCCCCAAAAACCTGTGCCTTTTTTCCAGAAAAGATGCTTCGAAATGGCAGTTTTAAGGACTCAGGGACCCTAAATCCTACGGTTATCTTCAAAACGTGCTTCTCACTAATTCAACTCTCTTTTTTGCCCCTTTAAAAAGGCGGGGAAATTAAATTAAACTCTTTAAACGAACTTTCACAGAGAAATTATATCCTACACAATTCATTAATTAGACGAACCTAATCAGACAACAAAGGGTTTCATTAATCATTATAATGTTCTATTACGAGAAAAGCAGTACAAACATGCCTTAAATGGACATTCAATGTTCCACGGTGTTTACTGTTTTATCATTCATTCCAGAATGTGCTAAAGGAAGAAAGATTTTCTTTCATCGAACCTGAAAATTTCCTCCTTATTGGGGACTTTGATGATCTATACTATTTAACAAAAGATTTGCAAAGGATTGCATTTTATTTTATGAATTAAAACTTTAACCCTATGCTTGGATGGAGAGAAAATGAGGTTAGAGAAAAAATGAGGGGGGAAATGAGTTTTCCCCTATTTGGATAAGAGAGAAAAGGTGGGAGGAAGGAAAAGTTGGAGAGAAAATGGGGTGTGGGTCCCACCACATTTTCTCTCCACACATGGAGAGAAAATGGAGAGAAAACACATTTTCTTTATCTACCCATATGCTATTTTATTACTTTTTCATTTTAACTAATTAAGTTTAACATATAACTTTTTTAAAATATATTCTAATATCTAATTTATTTTTTAATTGCTTACTAAAAACTCACAACCTTGAAAAATATGATATATTCTTATCTAAGTTATTTTGGTTTGAAATATAATAACCTTAAAAAATATCTTTAATAAATAATTTGATTTTGAATTATTTAATGATATTGATGTTAATATAATTTTTTTATTATCATATTTAATTTGATATTATACTTTATATATTTTAAAGATACTTTACTTGTTACTATTTATTAAAAGATTTTTATCTAAGGATATTTTAGTCATTAAACCATTTGTCCATTTTCTTTCTTCTCTGTTTTCTCTTATCCATCCAAGCAGAATGAATCAGAATATTTTCTCTCCTCTCCATTTTCTCTCCCCTCAACTTTTCTTCTCATCCAAGCGGAGCCTTAACGAATTGACTCGTTTAACTCTATATGTACTGAAACAAAAAAAAAATTATAATTACGAATAAGTAATTTGAGATCTGGTGACAAAAAATAATTAATTCTGTTGCTCTTTCCCTATTGAGGATTATTATGTTTTAATACTTTCGGCCTTTGACCCTGTGACTCTAATTATATCCTTTCATCACCTCACCTGTATATGGGTTTGTTTGGAACAACGTTTCCAAAAGTCAAACGTATGTTCAACAATGTTTTTTTGCAAAACGAAATAATCTCCTCCACATGTTTACATCGACTTGCTTAAAAGTACTTCTTTACCTCGTTCTCAAACATGCCCAATATCCATGTATATTATAAAATTAATTTAAAAATGATTGTTAAACATGCGAGCAAGATAATACGAGGTAAGGAAACAATGAACGGAAAACGAACGTGGAACAAATTAAAAAGGTAGAAGGAAATATCAAAGGAAAGTAAAATTATACTGTATGTTTCTTAATTTTCCTTCACATGCACACAATCCATTTGATTTTTAAGATTTCAATCAGTATTTTAAATGTTTTAATTATGTTTGTTTTTTTTCCCTTTCTTGTCTATCTAGTAAATGTATTTTAAATATCTCATTACCGTTAATAAGAAGTACTATATGTATAAATGCAATGTAGATACAATGTTTTTTTTCCCGGTTGAATAGACGCTTTGTTTGATACTTCTGTTCATGTCAGGATTATAGACCCATATTATGCTTTGCATTAATTTCCCCCTTTAATAAAATATTTCTCCCTTCAGACATACAACTTATATTCCCTTCAGTTGGCCCTCAACACTTTAACAGGCCAAGTAAAGCAAGTTTTTGTTTCCAGTCCCCAATAGCATAAGTTCAACAAATATGCCTTTGACCCCTTTTTTTTTGATACAAGAAGAGAGTACAAAGGCTCAAACGTAAAGGAAAGATTACACAGAAAGGGGATAAAGCCCCAAGCTATCTTTAGCACACAACTCCTTAAGGTGGTGCGAGCACGAGTTGTAGATTGTTGAGGAAGATATACCCTCCTTAGCTAGCTCGTCAGCTAAAAGATTCTGCTCCCTCGGGATATAATGGATGATGGCATTCCACTCCTTATCCAAAAGCTCTTTAATATCTGCAAATAACAAATCAATGCTATCAGGATTAGATTCAGAATTAAGCTTGTCCACCAGCAACTTAGCATCTGATTCAATGATTACTTCCCTGAAACCATAATCATAGGCAATCCGAAGGCCTCTGAAGATGGCCCATTCCTCAGCTGTAGTGGGGTCACTAAGGCCAAGACTTTTAGTGAAGCCCATAATCCAAGAGCCTAAGTGATCTCTGATGATTCCCCCACATCCTGCTCTCATAGAAGAACGGTTAACAGCACCATCAACGTTAACTTTAACCCAACCTCTATTGGGAGGACTCCACCGATTAGGCTGAATAATGGGGATAGAAGACTGAAGCTGTAAAACATCATCTGTCTGAATGAAAGATTTCCAAGTAGCAACGATAGCATTAAAAGGATCAATAGGTTTGACAAAGTGATCATCAAAGATATCTTTGTTCCTCCAAGACCACAAGAGCCAGCAAGCACTTCCCCAAAAAAGATCCCAGTTACCAGAAGAAACTGCACCCATATCCCTTTTCATATTCATAGCAATCCAATTTCGCAAGGAACTAGAGAAGAAACTAGAGACAAGAGAAGGATGAACAGATTTAGACCAGAGCTCCTTTGCATACTGGCAGTCCCGAAGAATATGTAAAATATCCTCATCTCCTTGATGGCAAAAGGTGCACATAGGGGAAACACTTGACCAGGAGCTTCTCCAAACATTAGTAGGAAGCCTATTATGGTAGACCTTCCAAAGAAAGATCCTAATTCTCTCAGCACCTTTCCACTTCCAAATCTGCTTATAGATGGAGTTATACATATTAGGAGGCTCAGGCTCAATGGCAAAGTAAGCACTCTTAATCGTGAATTTCCCAGTTGAAGAATGACCCCAGACCATAACATCGTTGCCCGCATCTGGTCTTGGAGGAATAGAATTGGATAATTTTAAAATCACCTCCCTATTGACTAGATCTTCTAATCGCCGATAGTCCCAGGAACTGTCAATGACCCAATCAGCCACTAAGGAGTTTTCTTCCTCATGGGATAGCGGTCTAGAACACATATCTTTAATCGTCTTATGAGGGATTAACCAGGTGTCAGAGAAAAATTTCACTATCTTTCCATCTTTAACAAGCCATTTAGTACCATTCTCTACAAGGGACTGCTGGGCACAAATGAAACGCCATAGATTAGAATCACCGGATTTAACATTCAAAAGACTATGTTCACTTCGGAACATATATTTATTCTGTAAGACTTCAGCCCATAAACCATGCTCTCCACGAATAAGGTTCCATGCCAATTTAGCCCCAAAGGCACGGTTCATGGAGTTCAACTTCCTAAACCCAAGCCCCCCATGGGATTTAGGAAGATTGATAATCTCCCAACGAACAGGGTGGAAGCCCCTTCTGCTATCAGTACCCCATATGAAATTCCGTTGAATCCTCTCAATCTCATTACAAATCGCCAAAGGCAACTTAGCCACTTGCATAGGAAAAAGAGGGCAAGAACTAAGAACAGACTTGGCTAGAGTGACTCTACCAGCAACAGACAGACAGTTAGCTTTCCAGGCTGACAACTTGGTTTTAACTTTATCAACAATATAATGAAATTTCTCCGTGGAGCTTCTCTTTCTAGAAAGAGGAAAACCCAGATATCTCCCAATTTCAGTCGAAATTTTCATTCCAGCGACATCCTGAATCTTCCTTCTCATCCCGGAAGGAACTCTTCTGGAGAAAAAAATTGAAGATTTAACCTTACTAACCCTCGCCCCAGAAGCATGACAAAATCTGTCAAGGCAAGACATCATAATCGAGATTTGATTCTCAGTGGCTTCCCCGAAAAGAAGCAGATCATCAGCAAACATAAGGTGCGAGATGGAAGGACCGTTTTTAGTAACTAGAATGGGCTTCCACTGCTTAGCATCCACCGCATCGCTAATAATATGAGAGAGCTTTTCCATGTAAAGCACAAAAAGGAAAGGAGATATTGGATCTCCCTGGCGAAGACCTCTCTTCGGACAAAAGAATTCAGACTTTGAACCATTCCAAAGAACATTATAGGAAGTGGAAGACATGCATTTCATTATAATGTTAATAGCATTCTCCTGCATCCCAATCTCCTGAAGAATCAATTTCATAAAATCCCAATTGACTCTGTCAAAGGCTTTTTCAAGATCAATCTTAAGAGCCATAAAGCCTTTTTTGCCCCTAGCCTTGTGCATAGAATGTAAAATTTCCTGACCGATAATGATATTATCTTGAATTGTACGGCCCGGAATGAAGCCTGCCTGAAAAGGAGAAATGAGCTCATTCATAAAATTCTTCATTCTTTTAGCAATGATCTTCGTAATACACTTATAATGGACAGAACACAGAGAAATAGGCCGAAAGTGTTCCACCCTCTCCGGTATATCTCTCTTGGGAATCAGGGTAATAAGAGTCTTGTTCGCCTCCGAAATATCAATGCGGTCCTCAAAAGCCGCCTTAACAAACTTACAAACAGCACTACCCACAATACTCCAATTTTTCTGAAAAAATATAGGTGAAAACCCATCACAACCCGGAGCTTTATAAGGACCCATGTCAAAGATCGCTCTACGAATTTCTTCGTCACTAGGAGTCATACCAACTTGAGAAATAAAGGACTGATCAACAGCCGGAAATTTAGTCTTACTCAAAAAGGATGAAGGATCTCCTTCCTCCTCAAGAAACAGTCTTTGAAAGAAATCAGTCACCATTTTCCTGAGGTCATCGTCCTTTTCAATCCATACTCCATCTACACTCTTCAGGGCCCGAATAGTGTTCCTTCTCCTTCTAGAGTTGGCTTTCAGATGGTAATATTTAGTATTTCGATCTCCTTGAGAAATCCACGCCGCTCTAGACTTCTGAAACCATTTAATTTCTTCAAGCTTACAAATTTCATCAAGCTCAAGCTGCAAGGAAACTTCCAGATTACATAGAAAATTAGAATAAGGGTAGGCATGGGACGATTGGATCCCATTCAGCCGAGCAAGAATGATCTTCTTCTTTTTTTCTATGAAGCCAAAAGATTCTCTGTTCCAAGAAGGGAGACGAGTTCTCATTTTTTCCATATTATCGTCAAGATCACCATTCTCATCCCAATTACTAGATAAGAAACTATGAAAGCCATTATGTGTCATCCACATTGCTTCAAAGCGAAAGGGACGCTCATGCCGCGGATTATGCTCCCTCAATCCCACAGAAAGAATAATAGGGTTATGATCAGAGAATTTTGTTCGCGGAAGCACCTTAACAAAGCAATCCGGCATAAGATTCAGAGCAGAGGTATTAGCTAAAGCTCTGTCAAGCCTTTCATATAATCTAGAAAATCCAGAGATGCAAGGACCTCTCCAAGTAAATTTAGGTCCAACAGCCCCCAGGTCATTAAGCTCACAGTCCATAATTCTGTCATTGAAACGATTAATACGAGCTATATTGACAGTAGAACCTCCAATACGCTCATCAGAACGACTAATATCGTTAAAATCTCCGTAAACAAACCACGAAACCGAAATGCCTGCAGCCAAAGTCTTTAACCTATCCCATAACAAATCTCTAAAATTCGAATGAGGAATAGCATAAATAGCAGTAATTAAAAATTTTGGACTTCCAGGAATGAAACACTCACAGTGGAAAAATTGCCTATTTTCCTCAATAATATTAATAGAAATTTTATTAGAGTTCCATATAGCAATCAGACCGCCAGATCTTCCTTCACTAGGAATACATCTAATTTCATCAAAACCAAAATTATTGAGGGTAGGAAAGTGCAAAATATTGGAGCATTTGGTTTCTGCTAAAAATATTAAAATAGGATTAGACTCATTAATCACCATTTTAAGATTTCTCAATAATCCCTTACCACAAGCACCTCTGATGTTCCAATAAAGAATTCTAATCATTAATAACAAAATAATGAAGGATGAAGGCAAAGGAGAAACTCACAGACATTGCAATTGTGTCTCAAGAACACAAGCATCATTTTCCTCTTGGATGGGCTCCCTATCACAGCAAGATGGGCTTTCTACATCAGGCCCGCCTTTAAATCCATCGAAGGACGGCTGAGGAAGGGAATTGTGAGATTCTCTAATTGATAGGTCGCCTGGATCCATTGCTTCAGGAATTATTTCGCCCGGGTCTATTGGGCCATTATCATTGAAGCCCAAATCGCCAGCGACATCAAGCATTTCGTCCGGCTGAAGAAGGTGGTCCTCATTCGCTTCTGTCAACGTGTCATCAAGAGCACCCATTCGAAGATCTCCAGGAGTCAAACTCTGCTTTTCTTTCCTTGTGACTAAACTCTTCTCCTTTTTCCCTGTCAGCAGAGCCGAATTGATTTCTTTTCTTAGCTTTTTCTCTGTCCTTTTAGGATTGCCCCTCTTTTGCACTCTACCACCAAACACCTTTCTTAATGCACCATCTGTCCCATCCGAACTGCGCGTCGTCTCCGTTGCCCCCATTTCAATGTTTTCTAAGCTGTTCCCTGTACGTTGAGGAGCCTCTTGCCTCAATTCTTTTCTATCCGTACCTTGGCTCATCTCAACTTGCTCAGTAGGCGTCTTAGGGTGATGGTTCATCGCAGATCTTCCTCTAGGCGTCGCTGGTACCTGCTCCATCATCATCTCACCGGCGTCAGCGACGGCATCGTTCAGCACAGTGAATCGCGATCCAGATCTCGCCGCATTTGTAAGTTCTCCATTCCTATCTTTGGACTTTCGAATACGCCTTTTTTCCACCACTTTCCACTGATTAGGAGGAATTTCCATTTCATGATCACCTGGAGTGACCTTTCTGCCTTCATCTCGGTCTCTCCCTTCCTCATTGATAAACCCATCGGCCTTCTTTAGAGGGCAAGCATCGAACCTATGCCCGTAGATGCCACATTTAGTACATAGAAGGTGTAAACCTTCATATTCTAAAAAATGATCTTCATCATCCAACTTAAATCCAGACATAAGCTGTTTTCCCAGTTCCACGAGAACACAAATCCTGGCAAAATGTCCCCTTAGTTGACATGAAGTATTCATGTCAACCTTGAGAGTTTTGCCAATCCTATTCCCAATATGAGTCAATGCTTCTTCATCATAATATTCCATCGGAATCTTTGGAATCCTTACCCAAATTGCCACTTTGTTAATTGTTGCTTTGTGTGCTTTGAAACCAGGTTCCCAAGGCTGCACTACCAGGTAGTGATCAAATAGCATCCAAGGACCTCCAGTCAGGGCGTTAATATAGTCATCTCTGTTAGAAAGTTTCACCACAAAATAGCCATGACCAATGTTTATCACGTTGAGAATCCCCTTCTTAGCCCACATAGCCTGTAACCTCTGCACCAACGTCTTGTATCCTATTTGTCTTCCCAAAAGCTTAATAATGACCGCAGACTTCCAAGGTTTGTATAATCTTTTCTTCATTTTTTCAGAGAAAGAGAATGTAGGAAAATTCCTCTCAGGATCTTCCACCGTAACACAACCAGAGTCTTCATTTGAAGCACTAGTATCATCTTCCGAGATAGGGTCCTCAGAGACCAAATCTTCGTTCTCTTGCTCTTCCCTTTCTATGTTGGAATTTCCTTTCAGTTTATCTAAAAAAGAGGGCCCCCCTCATGATAGGAACTGAACTTACCACCCAAGACAGGCCATTGTTCTTTTTCCCCATTATCTTCTGCCGGCTTGAAAATATTCTTCACTTTTTTGGAGCTCCGATACAGAAGGTCTTCCTCCTCATGCGACAGAGGAAGCAGCGACGAATTCTTACCAGAAGATGATAACAGAGCGTTTTTTCCCATGATAACAGAAGCTAGAAGTAGTTCACAAGATTAGAAGCTAGAAAATAAAATTTTGAGGTTAGATGTTTGTGAAGTACTACTTGTCTGCTTCTAAAATTGTGGTCCTAGAGAAAGATAGCTACCGCGACAATAAAAACGACAAAAGGGGTTAACCATCATCAGTTTATCGGTATGAATTTTATAAGGCATGAAAGAGTGCAAACTTGGTACAATATGTTACATTTAAATCCAATAAATTTTTCTATACATTTTTCAATTTTGTTGGGTGAATCTCTTTTTGATTTTGGAAATATTTAAAATCTAGAAGATTTTTTTTTTACAAAAAACATTATGAGTCGTGTCATCTTGGAAGACTGTCTCTTGTTTATATATATTCCGTTGAACTTGCTGAAAATATTATGTATGGGTTTGTCAAAGAAATAGTTTTTTTAAATATTAGTGAAATATTTTATAATGAAGAGATATATATTGAAAAGATATGTCTTTATAACTTAAGGGATTTAATTCTATTGATTTATGAATTAACTTATTTGATTCAATCAATGTAGCATTTGATTATAATTTTTAATTAAAGAGATATATTACTTCAAGAAATGACACTTCAAAACATCTCGTCAATACTTATATATATTACTTTATTTGAAGATATACAAGAAGAATAAGGAAATTTTAGAGACCGAAAGTCCGTTATTTCTTAATGAATTCTATTATCCTCTATTATTTTTTTCACGGGTTAATTTAATTTTGGGGAGTACCACTTCCTACTTTTCTAAGGGTCACAGAATAATTTTTAAGAACAATATCTTTAGACAAAAGTCAAGCTATATATTTTTGTTGTTGATTTTTTGCAAAATTGTCAACAGAACTTAGTGCCCGTTTGAGAAAGCAGTGTAGAAGTGTTTTTATGATTTACGAAGTAAATATGTGAAGGAGATTTTAATGTGATCCAAAGTTCTCATTGTCACATCCACTTGATCAGCCTTTGGAGGGGAATTAGAGGCGATAGTTATTGGTTTGACTTTGCTTTTGGAAGCATTAGGCCTAAGTCATATGTTGAAAATTGACTCCTTAGCAAACTCCCCCAACCCATTTGGTTTAAATGCTCCACGTTGGGTCAACTGGTTAGCTCAAACTCCTCAAGGATGGAATTGCTTGATGTGACCATCTAACCATCTCATATTTATGAGAATTTAAGGTCCCCAATTACAGATAACTCTCATTTTCTACATTTAAACCGTTTTGAACTTTTGACATATTGTGTTTAAATGTCCAAAACCATCTTCTATTAGAGCCAACACCAATTTTTTTTTGTGAACAACAGGCAATAGGTCTTTAGCCCCCCGGAACCCCCCGATCTCCAGCTTCTTTTTCTGAGTCCTTAGCCTTCTTTCAATTGGATAAGCTAACCCGGAGCAACCAACTAATCCGGAGCGGGGAATACTTAAGCGCACCTCTTTAAAGTGATTTGCACCAATGGTGGGTATCCCCTCTCCTCGAACGCTGCTCTAGGGATCGAACACTCGATCACCTGGGGATTTATATAAGAACCAACACCTATTTATATAAGAAGGATGATGTTTCGATGCTCATCGACATATGACAAGTATCAATTTCTAACACAAATTATTATATGAAGTATTTTTAGAAAATCAATACGCATCCCTTATGAATAACTAATTTCTTTAATCTACGTAAATAAGCAATTGATATTTTGTCTAGAACGTGTGAAAGTATCTATATCTCAACTAAAATAAAAACACACATTAGTTAAGATACCACTTAATTTGTGGACCATAATTTTGCACCATGCATTACTTGTCTTTTTTTTTTTTTAAAAAAAAGATGTCTGAATAGTATTATGGTTATGCAGCTCAATTATTGATTACATTTCTAGAATATCACACCAATCTTTATTGGAAGACACTTTCTATAGGGAATGAATAGTCCTTATTATAACTTACCAAATGATGTATTAATTACATTTGTCATTTAAGAGTTTACAACTTTTCTTTTTTCATTTCTCATCAAGACACAATTCTTTGTTTTGAATATGGATAAATTTAGATTTTTCTTAATTTTAAACAGATTTAATGATTTAACTGTGACTTATAATATATAGAGATCCGAGGGAGTGTAATGATTTTTTATTTCTCAATGATATTTTATGCATCTTTTAATTATATCTTCTGAAATGATCCTGGTTTGAAATTTTATTTGAGTTTGTAAAATAAAGTTTAGTCTTAAATAATTTGAATATCATGATTTATTACAAATTATTTTTTATGTTTGATAAATATTTAATAAATTAACCTAACCCCCTAAGAATTACTTAAAATAAATCAATACCTTCTATTTTGAGTAAACTATCATATTACTTTCTAATTCACATGCGCTGTCTGCCTTTGATATCATTATAGATTTAATAGATTAACATACGTATACTAGAATGGTCGATATGAATTTAATGCATAAAATTGTGTAATGGATTCTTTCAACATTTAATCTACCCATATCTTTCATTGTTCACAAACTAATCTAAAATACTCACGTCATATTTATATGATAAATATTTTTCCCAATGATATAGTTATTTAAAATTATAAAAAAATTTATTTTTCTAGCTTATAAATAATTCTCGAGGAATAGTAGGTATTATCGTAAATATTGGGCTTGTTTGACAAAGAGTTAAGTAAGGCCAAAAGCACGTTCAATAGTGTTTTTCTGTAAAACGAGATAATTCCCTCCACATATTTACCTCGACTTACGTAAAAGTACTTCTCAACCACGTTCCCGAACTAGCTCATTAACACTAGAATTTTCAAGGGTTGTGTATCATATATGTTCTTTATGGAAAATCTACTTTGAAGCAATGTGCACTAATCCATGTAAAATAAGAAATTTTGACTATTTAAAATACTTATTATCATTAATATCTAACAATGTTTTGAATAGAATCAATTATCTTTATTAAAAAGATATATATACTAACGAAGAAACAAAACACTTAATACATGGGAGAGAGTGAAAGGACATTATATATTTCTTTAATAAGATTGAGAGAGTTGCGTGACCATTTTATAGAAATATATAATTTTTTATTTAATATTGTGCTAACTTTATACTCTTGGAGTAGAGTATGTATAATTTACTATATAAAGCTGAAGCAAAAAAAAAATTTATTAGATTTTAAGATAAAATTAATAATATTAAAGTCTTTGTCTCCGGAGAAGCATAAATATAAAAAGAATATATTAGTTCTCAGGTTAAATACGATTTAAATACATCGCCTGGTCCAACTGCAAAACCTTAATTTACAAGGGATGAACTTCAACATGTGTGTGTACGTCACTTTCATTTGGACAAGTTGGGTATGCAAGTTTTCAAACGCAGATATTGGTTACTCTTAGTACACTAGTCACATGAGGCAGCAAACTCCAGTCTGAGTGTATTTGAAAAATCCGTTGGGATAAATAAATTACGGATTTTAAGATGATTTTACAGATTTTGATATGTGTTTACGGATTTTGAGATGATTTTTATGGGTTTCAAGATGTCTTTTATCTTGGTTTGTATGTCCGTTGGGAAAATGGGATTCCCAAACAAGCACTGGGAGTAAAAAAATTCACATGTCATCTTATCCAACGCCAACCTCTCGTTTAATAGCCCTTTCTCTGACAAAAAAACCTTTCTTTTTTATTTTGCTTGTGTTAAGAATGGTAGTTGATAAAATATTCATCTAGTTCCTAAAGAGTTGACCATAATGCATAAAATTTTGAATTTAAATCTTATTATTAATGTAAGAACTTGGTTGATAGTTGATTTATAAATATTTTTGTAAATACTCTTTAAATTTAGAGACATACTCTTTTTTATACTGGATCAACTGTAAGTATCTAAATTCCCCCTTACTTGTGCTTAAAAACCCATCGAATGGATCACAATGAAAAAGATAATGGCCACTGACATCTTGATGCTGATCAATCTAAAGGTATGCTTTAAATGGGATGAACCAGTACATTTCACCCTTTGCTTACCCTTATTTGTGTTAAAAGAGATAGGGTACTGCTAATGAACAAGATTAGGCACTTTTTGAAAGATACTGCTTCATTCTAAGTAAATTTGGAAAATACTTGAGTTAACTTAATCTAAGTTTGTGTAATCCTAACACTTGTCCGTTGGGTGAGCAATAAAAAGACTTTCAATTCAATCCAAATTCACCTACTGGCCAGTCTATATGGAGGGTTACTTGCGTAGGATTCATCAGAAACTGTGGGTGGAGAAAACTTAAATATTTCAACAAGTTTTGGCGTAGAATATATACAAGCTTTTAAAAAAGGCATTCTCAATATTTATTACTGGTTTGTTAAGTGTTAAATTTGAATACGCCAGGGCCTTTCATCACTGTGCATGTTGGTTGCATTGGGTACTGCATAAAGCCATCCCATCACGCAGCAAACTGTGCCATTTTAGAGCCTTATCGCCTGTAATTACTTACTTGGATGGGGTAATCGCGTATTACGTATATCTCACCCAAATTCCATCTATCTATCTACCTACCCACTTCATATCTTGACGTGCCAGGCCAGCCTCCAATATATATATATGATGCAAACGGAAGCTAGCTATAGTCATGACGACCAACTTGTCGGATTTATTCTAATTCTCCATCTTATGTGCTAGCCACCCACCTTAAATAACTAACTAACTAACTATTAGCACAGTACTGGGAAACCAATGGATCGAATAAGGTTGGGTTTAATATATAGGAGCCAACTCTCTTAAAAGCATTCGCTGATATTCTTATTTAAAACCTGTCATTTTCATGACGACCAACTGATCTGTTAGTGTACGTCATCACCATGATTTCTCCTTTTGGGTTAAGAGAGTCTTGATTGATTATTAAGTTGTGCAACATAATTTCCACAAAAAAAAAATTCTTGTACACGCAGATTCACCAGAAACTTTTATTTTGATCATGCATGAAATTGATGGAAGTCACAACCATAGGTTGATTAAGAGCGTAGATTAGGGAGATCAAAGATATTTTCTACTTAGCTTGGGATATCAGAATTTTTTTTTTTAAATTTAAAGGGGCAGGTACTAACGGTTTGAGGTTACAATGCCATTATTGAACCCGTAATCTCCCATTTGAGAGATACCGTACCACTGAACTATAAAACCTTAGGTGGGATATCAGAACTTTGATACACCTTGCATGACACGATTAGAATGAAGAACGCTCACAACCTGATGAGTGATGATATATATATATATATGCAAATATATACCGATACACTCTTCTTCGTCTTCTTCATGCGAAAATATATTTTCTGGTTACCACTTTTGCAGCTGTCAACTTTCCAATTCTGTGTTTGTCAGGATAAAAAAATTTCCTTGATATATCAAATTGAGTGTTGATTTTTCTTTTTGGTGAAAGAGTGCTGTTCAGTTACGTGTAAAGTATGATCAGTTAATATTGCGCATGCAGCACCCTGTCTATTGGATAGCTCCCAAGTTTTGCACCCTTATTAATGGTGTAGGAGAGAATGGAGATCAACCTAAATCAATGGAATGGTCCATCCTGTTATATATGGAAGCAACTTTTATACTTTTACTTTATCAAATTGACCAAAGCGTCTCAGAATAAATTCCTATGTCTAAACTCAGATTCTTCAAAGCATGACGTGATTAAATTTGGAAAAATAAATCACACATTGAACAGAAAAATCCTTAGTCATAAGTTTAAATAAATTGTGAAACAAATGAGTCCACCATATATGAAAATGGAAGTGCTCTATTCACTCTCTGATCATCCATAATGATACACTTGAATCTTGCTTTGACAGTAATTCAACTTTTGAATTGATCACTGACATTATTTCCATTATCTGCCACAAATAATAAAATTAACATCCAACTTATATTATATCTACAGTTGATAGTCATTAATTGTATGAAGGTAACTTGAAGAGAGGTGGTAATGGAATGAACGAAAATTTTAATTTTATAACTACGAGATCAAGAAAATAGAAGCATGTTGGGCCTAATCCAGGTGGGTCAAGCCTAAGCCCATTTCTTTGGCACTATCGGGCTTTTTTCCCTTTCCAAAGGTACAGCTTTTAGATCAGCTCAACAAGCTTAGCTTAGATTTCCATCTCTATTAATAGCGAGGTCCCATCATGAGGCCGGCCTGGAAAAGGGGAATTCTTTCAGTGTTCATAATTACTTGTTAGTTGTATCAAAAAAAAAAATAATTACTTGTTAGTAAGACTCATGGGGTCTCGGGTTTCGAAGCTTGCAATTGGTGAATAGGGCTTTTGGAGCAAAATTAGCCTAGAATCTTCTAATGGGATCTCAGGGTTTATAGGCTGAAGTTCTGCAGCATAAAATATATGATTAGAAGTGAGCAAAACTTTTTTAATACTTAGGCAGGAGACTCCGACTTATAGCGTTTCATCTGTGAGCAACAGAACTTAATGGAAAATTGTACTAAATGGCAAGTGAGGAACGGGAAGATGGTTAATTTCTTCTCTGATATCTGGCTAATTCCTGGTAAAACAATCAAAGACTTGTGTTCTAGAACTCTTTCTAAAGAAGAAGAAGGCTCCAAGGTAGCTGAATGGGTTGTCAATGGCAGTTGCGACTTTCATAGGCTAAATGGTTTGGTCAACAGAGAAGTGATTTCCAGTTTAATCATGGTAATGCAGCCTAGATTAGATGCTGGCCATGACTTTATGGCTTGGGGTCTTTCAGCGATCGGAAACTTCATAATTAAAAGTGTATATTTCTCTATTGAAGTCAGTCCCCCAAACATGTATTATTCTATATACAAGAAGATCTGGAAGTGGAAAGGGGCTGAGAGAATTAGAATTTTCTTATGGAAGACTTTCTGTAACAGACTTCCTACTAATGTTTGGAGGAGCAAATGGACTAGTGTGTCACCTTTATGCCCTTTGTGCCACGAGGGAGAGGAGGATATTTTACATGTCATTCGTGATTGCCATTATGCTAGGGACTTATGGCTTATAGTTGTTCACCCATCTCAGTTATCTTCCTTCTTCTTATACTCCCTACGTGATTGGATTGTCGTGAATTTGACCAAAAATTGTGGTTCGACCTTTATATCTAACTGGGACCTATTTTGGGGAGTCGCTTGCTGGTTGCTATGGACATTGAGGAACAATGATATTTTTTATATGCATTTTGTCAGACCGCCGGATCCTTTCGGTGCTATCTTTGCTTCTTGGAAGTCCTATACCCAAAGTAATAACATTTTAAGTTGTGCTCTGATTTTTATGTTAATAAACTTCCATGATGGTTACCACCTGAGCATGGGTGGGTGAAAATCAATATTGACGGGGCTGTCGCTTGATCTTCTCAGAGGGCAGGCTATGGGGTATCATTAGGGATCATTGTGGTTCCTGGATCATGGGCTTTGCAAAGTCCTTGTGTCAATGTAAACCTCATATTGTCGAGGAATGGACAATTTATAGATGCCTTCAGATGGTTTTTGATTGGGGTTTCAAAAAGATAATCTTGGAATCAAATGTAAGATTATTGGTTGACATGATTAATTCTAGATGCAGTTTCACTAATACTAGTTTACTTCTTGCAAATATGGACGGTCTCTATTCGTCATGTTTCGAGGGAGCAGAATTGTGTGGCGAACGTCCTTACTAAGGAGGCTATCTCTTCTTCTAGAATTTAGTACTTCTGCCCGCTCCATCTTCGGGAGCTGTGCTCTGACGATCTTTTGGACTCATGCCCTACTTCTTAGTTTCCTTTCTTTTTTCTTTTGAGCTGCTTAGCTCTCGTTGTGTATAAAAAAATAATCATGAGAGACCAGCGCGGGTGATCGATCTAATAAAGGGCCGTTATTTTCTCACAGTGTGTTTAATTAATATTTGAATGATTATTGAGGTGCCCACATTTAATATATGATAATGTTTTGAACATGATTATCTATAATAAGATGATACATGTGTTTAACAACAAAAATTTAATTACGAGAGCTCAAGATGGCCGTTAGAGTTTCAAAGCTTTCTTACTGGGAATGTGTAACAGCGACGGAAAAAAAAACAAAAGAGACAACAGGAAAAAAAAAAAGGAAAAAGAGAAGAAGGGCAAATATGTAAATTCCCCCACATTATAATTCATTTAATCATCAGCCTCCATTGTTCATCCATCTTCAATTTCGTTCCAGACAGCGCGACCGAGAGAGAGCGACAGAGTGCTTCGTGCGACGCCGTGATTTCCACCGGAGGGGGACATTTTTCGCTGGTATAAGCTCAGATTTGGGTTCATGTGAGTCTTCTGAACTTTCCTCCATTTTCAGATTTTTCTATGGCTGTGGTTTTGAGGTTTCAAGGGTTAAATGAGGATTGGGAAAATGATAATTTTTA
>JANTPZ010103662.1:0-30953 GCA_025593235.1 Vachellia pachyceras
GGGGGTGCACAAGGTACCGGTGGGACTCTGCCGGAAGGCAATCCACACGTGCAAGGGTAAACCGCAAGCGCCAACGCTGAAGAAGAAAGAGGACAGTGGGGCCAAGTGTCGGCCCATTTACCACGCGGGGACGACGCTGGAGAAGCACCTCGCACCGTAGGCGGAGAGTGAAAAGCCGAGGAAGGATTCCTCTGATGTCGGATGGATGCGCAAATGTGTTCATGGTTCCACGGAACCGGGTTCTAGAGAGCCCAATCTCAAAAGCTTCAGTCCTCGACCCGTCGACTTGAAATTTTTTGCACAAGTGCTAACCATGGGAATGCGGGTTGCCCCGTAACCCAGCCCGTCAAAAGTAACAGGTTTGGGTTGAAAAAATCCAATCCATTAAGGTCACTCTCAACCCGCAGATTAGGTAGGTTGAACCCACGGGTTGACAGGTTTAAAAAAATAAAATAAAAAGTGAGTTAGGCGGGTTGGCAGACCAGCCCGCCTAACTTGCTTTTTATTTTATTTTTTAAAAAAAATTATATTTTTTTATTTTTTTCACCTCAATATTTTTACAAAAAAAAGTAATATTAATTTTTACTTTTAAGAAATTATTGAAGATTTATTGATAAGATTGGAAAGAAAATAATATAAATATGCAATCTTATAGAAAAAATTGATAAAAAAGGTAAAGAAAATTTATTTAAAAAAAAGAAAATAAAAATTGGCGGGTTGGTGGGCTCGGGCTGGAGGTTTCCAGCCCGTCCCGCATTCCAATCCCTAATGTTAACTCATCTTATTTTTGAGGAAAAAATGGAGAGAATTGGATTAAGGCGGAAGAGCTCAGCCTTGGGAAATCATATAACCTATTTGATAACATTGCTATTAAAAGTTCATTCAACAACGTTTTAGATAAAACAAGATAATCTCATTCAAACATTTATTTTAATTTAAGTAAAAATACTTTTCCACTGTGTTCATAAACAGGTCATGAATGATTTGTCTGATCTGAATTTTATAACTCTCTCTGGGGATAGAGGAAATAAATGGACTTGTCCAGTTCTGTTTAATCACACCATCCGAGCGAGTCAATTGTTCTGTTTGATGAGCCTTGTCCAGTTCAGCCCTCTCCTCATTAATTTTCAAACAATTTATCTACTGGTTTTGGCATGTGTTCCAATGCGGTCGAATTGGCACCTTTGGTTTTAACCCCTTGGTCATCTTGCACATAAAAAATGGTTTATAAATAAATAACGTGATTAATTACAGACATTGTTATATATTTTTTAGTTAACCATATCGTATAACTAATACTCCACACTAATACAGATGATAATTAAATTGATAGATTTCATTAAAAAATAATACCAAAATGTTATCAATATAACAAAAATGATCCTACTAAAATACTCATAAGTCATCACATAAAAATAAAAGATATGTAAAAAAATTATGTGTAAGAAAAAATAAAAACATTCTACTACTGGTTCGGTTCGGTTCTCTAAGAAGTGACTCCCCATAATAAATATTCTTTTTAGCCTAATCAGCAGGTTAATAAAACTATTTTTTTAATAAGATTTATAATTTATTAAGTAACTATATAAGAGAAATTTTATGTTTATTAGCGTAGGTGTAATTGCTATGAAGAATGTGATTCCCTGGAGCGACTGGTCAAAGCATGTCACCGGAAAATGCCACGTGTCAGCACAGTAGTGGGTGGATGACCCGGCTAAGGTTCGGTTGCTCCGTGGACGAGGGTTCAAGTGCCAAAAAAGTAAAACTCACCGAGTCTTCATTCTTTAAGGGGGGATAAAAGGTTAACACCAGAGACAAACGGTAGCCTTCTCTCTCCAATCAGTTCAGACTCGCTAGGTTTTCTCTCATTTGAGCTTGATTCTCCTTCTCCCCTCGCTTTCGCCCGATCGTCTTGCTCTCCGAGTAGATTAAGGTTGCGCAATTCTTCATGGAGGTAAAAGTTTCAAGTGTTTCCCCGTTTTTTTAATCCCTTTGCCATGTTACGTTTGTTTGGTTGCTGGGATGGAACTTCAGCAGAGGGAAGGAATTTCCGGAATCTGGGATGGCTGCCACCACCATTAGCCCTTTGTTTGTTGGGTTTCTGGTTGTCATCTGGCCATCCTATTTTACTAATTGACCACGCTGAGGATTCATGCTCCGCTGATCAATTTCTTTTTAACATTTCAATCCCTTTCGCGCTTTTCCCTTCTCTATTTCACTGATCGTAGGTGCTCTCTATCTGGGAATATAATTCTTCATGTTAGAGAAAACAATTATTTGTACTTCACTGTGTTTGTTTTAGGCTTTAGAATATGGTTGATTTTATTACTTTTAGTAGTCGGAGGACTGACGCTTCGTTCCCGAATCAATTGGGCTCCGCTAAAGGGATAATTTGATTTTATGTTATTTAGTTTTGGTCTGGATTGTATATGTTATAGACCAGTCTGCTGCTTCTTTTACAACTCTTATTTAATTAATCCATTCCACGCATGCCTTGATTATTGCAACTTGCTTGGATACCGAACCTGCTTCTATGGATCTCTCAAAGCTTATGTTTTCCAGGGTCCGGGGTTGGAAGAGAATAAGAAGTCTGAAGTGCATTTGACTTCTGCGGCAGCCTTTGTGGAAGGTGGAATCCAGGATGCTTGTGATGATGCTTGTAGTATATGTCTTGAAGCATTTCATGACAGTGATCCCTCAACAGTATGCTTATCGACAGTTTTGTGCTTTAGTTTTATTGGCTATTAGTATATTCCAACCTTTTGAACAAGCTGCTCTCACTCTTCATGCAGGTGACAAGTTGCAAACATGAGTTTCATCTTCAATGCATTCTAGAATGGTAGTGCTATGCGGCTTTATTTATTACACTTTGAGCCAGTTTAAGCGATTTTTAATTATTAGTGATAGCGCAGGATTGGAAAGTATTCGTTTTGATGGAATTTTCATTCCGCATTATTGCAATTACTGTAGCCTTCACACTAAAACACTTTTTGAGTAACTAGCACTAACAAATGACAGGGCTTGCATTGGAGGGTTTCTCAATCCGTGTTTGATGATTTATATTTTCTATTAAATAATCTTTTCCTATTTATAGTCTAATTGTTAAAAGCCTACAACTTGGAATTTTATAATGCGGAGTACCGATACAAAATGGGTTAAACTTCTACCATTATGCAGCATTGAACACCTTATTCCCTTGGCACTTTCAAATGCGACCTGGATGGTGTCTTTTCTAATTACGAGTGAGGCTGGTGTAGGTGTCTCTACCGGTGGTTGTTAGTGTGGTTTTGGATGGCTGCATGGTTTAGCTTGTATGGATTTTTGTTCTTTTTTGGCTGAAGCTGCCACACATTAAGAGGAATCAGAATTGGTTAAATCCATGAAACTTGATCTGGTGGCGACATTTCTGATTGGCTTTCTTCTTTCAGTTGTACAAGTACTGTGAAGAGTGAGATTATGCTGCCATCGTTCAGGACAGATGGATGCTTTCTTCCTCTTCTTGCAGAGAACCTTTTCTTTGACTAGTAGGCATTAAAACTCGCTGCAGAAGATTAGTCAAAGCTGCTGTCAGGAAGATGCACCCCTTTGTTATGGTGTCTTTGCCCACTTATCCCATGACTACTATTTTAATCCTGGATAACCCTTTTACATGTGAGAGGCTGGTTGCATCATAATATAGCTACCGACTACAGCACTCATGTCTTTGAGTTGCTTTTGTTGTTTTCTGTGCTGTCTTATAAGTACCATTCAGGCCAATATAAGTAGTTATAATTCCTGTTATTTTTTAACATCTTCAAGGAAGAATCCCATTGTAGGAACGATTATGGTCCATAGCATTTGGCTATATATTGTGGAGATATGATCTGAATTTATGTTTATGCTTGTCTTCTAGGTGTCAAAGAAGCTCCCAATGCCCCATGTGTTGGCAACCCATCAGCCTCAAAGATCCAACGAGGTTTTCAGTTTTCTCTAGCTCACTGCACTTCCCCCTTTATTTTGATATTCTTGCCATTATTTCTTTTCATTATTAATGTGCCTTTTCTTATGTGTTTGCAGTCAGGAATTACTTGAAGCAGTGGAAAAAGAGAGAAACATTAGGTTGAATCCACCTAGAAACGCCACAATATTTCATCATCCAGCTCTGGGAGATTTTGAGTTACAACATGTTTGTAGTCTGCTTATGCTAGTTGAAAACATCACTTGATTCTATTTTCATTATGAATGATTTAAGTTTTATTTCTCATGCAGCTGCCAGTCGGTGCAAATGATGCTGATCTTGAAGAGCGTATCATACAGCACTTAGCTGCTGCTGCTGCAATGGGACGAGCACGCCATATTGCTAGAAGGGAAGGTCAGAGAAACAGGTCATCAGCTCAAGGTCGGCCACAGTTTTTGGTATTTTCAACCCATCCCAATTCTCCTCCCATGGCTCCTGCCTCTCCAACTCATGGAGCAAATGGTGAACCAGCTTCAGCATTTACTGTTGCTACTCTATCTCCAACTCCTGCCACTGGAGAAGAATCATCACAGTCAACTTCTGTTCCTCTTGTTCAAGCAGACCATATTTCTGCTTCAGGATCAGGATCTACCGTTCTTGCTGCTGATAATCAAGGATCATCTTACAACAGTCGGTAATTATCATTATTCATCCTTTATTTCTGGGTATTTTTCTTGACGAGTTCAAAACCAGAAGAAAGCCTAATGTATTGCACATAATCTGAATGAGCCACACTATTCATGTATTGTGAATAGTGTGGTTTGTTCTATATTTTATACTTATTAAGGAATAATGTAACGATAATATTCTTGATTCTTTTATCTCTAAACTACTTATAGGAGATCTCCTAGTCAATCTTCTCCAAGCAGTCAGGACAGAGCAGGGCCATCAGAATTCCAATCATTTTCAGAATCTTTGAAGTCTAGACTAAATGCAGTTTCAACGAGGTACTATTGAAGTAATTATTCTATGTTGCATGCATGTATAATACAAGTGGTTTTGTAGGCCTAGATATTGTGCTTGTTTAGAAAAGCTTATTTACTCCTCAAAAGCACGTTCAACAGTGTTTTTTTGCAAAACGAGATCTCCTTCACATATTTACCTAGATTTGCTTAAAAGTACTTCTCTACTGCGTTTCAAATGGACACATTACTTATTGCTATCATCCTGAATTTTCAGATACAAAGAATCAATATCCAGGAGCACCAGAGGTTGGAAGGAGAGATGGTTCTCTCGCAATAGCTCAATGTCTGATGCGGGGTCTGAAGGTAGACAAGACGATAATGCAGCGATTGCAACTGTGTCACGCATGATGGAACGACTAGATGCCATTGACAACAATAGAAATGATAGCAATCCTGCTCAAAGTCATTTAGAAGGTGGTTCTGTTGCTGGGCCAAATGAACAACATATTTCAGATGCTGTAGGTGAAAGTCCCTCGAGAGATGATAACACAAAAACATCCTTTGCGGCAGGTTCTAGTTCAAATTAAGCAATGAGCACGATTTACATCAATTCTAAGCTTTGCTTCGGCTGAAAGGTAAAATCTTTAAATGATATGAAGCTTTCGTGCTTTTTATCCAAGGGTTCGGATTTGTCTTGTTTAGCATGGAAACAAATAATCTTATGTGATGTGGTTGCTAATCCTCACTTTTTTTCAATGATATCTATCAAGGTAGATATAGCATTGTCCATTGTTGGATGTGAACTTCTGTCGATGTGGTGCGTTGCCTTTTGGCTGGTGCAAGCCAGGCAAGTGATGGTCCATTTGCTTCGCTGAAGGTGTCGGTGCTTGCCATATTTGGAATAAAGAACCTAGAAAACAGAGAAACTGGGTCTCTTGGTTAGAAATTAGGAAACTATATATTGTTGTATATTCGCCATGTAAACTTGTAGATATTTCTCACAGTACCCGACATAAAGTACTGTGCTTCTGCTAGTGATAAATTCGCTGTTTTCCTAAGGGCATGGAGTCTTTTGCTGAGAATTCTGCCACTGTTATGTGAATGTTATTAAATGCAATTCTGTTTGGGGAGCTTGCGACCTTATTCAAACCACATGGTATATGGACATGCAGATGCAGTAGTAAAATTTTAGTTTCCTCAAGCCCACGAAACTCGGTCTGATTATAGCTAATAATTCTTCACAAATATGCTGCTTGTAGGAATAATTAATAACGTTAAATTTCGATCGGCTTCTGCTATGTGATATTGAAGATATGTAGTGAGATCTGATGAAGAAAATAATGTCCGTCACAGCAGTAAGATAGTGGATAGCGTTATTTTGTGTCAATAGAATTATACTCTCTAGATGGTTTTGTACAATCCCTTTTGTATCCCCTTCTGTTGTGTCCAAGGAGACATTTGTCGTATTTAGTCGGACCTCTAGAAGGAATCCCTCCCATCTGTCCAATTCGAGGGCCTTCAGTACTGGTCAATCAACGTGCTTTTAATTTAGTCCCACAATAATTTAGTTATTTCTCGCATGGTTATTATAATCATTCTGGTGCTTTTTCTATGCTTAACTTGTACTCTTATAAATCTCACATACTTTCAAAATCCATGTTCTGCTTTTAATTGAAAAGTAAAAAGAATGTTTTCAGATGAATTATGAATTTATGATTACATATATTTTGATCCAAATATTTTTACATCTATCATGCATGTACCATGGCAATTACTAAACAATTTTAATTATATCTTAATTTCAACTTGCGAATTTTGTTTGTCTTGGTGATGCAAAGTTTAGTACATAATTTAAAGACATGTACCAACTTATAGTAAAAAGAGTTAGTTCCTCATGATGTACATCTTGAACATGATTACTTTTAATCGGAATATAAATGTGTTTAAAAAAGATAAGTTAATAATATTTTTTCCTGCAAAAAGGGGGGCTATTTTTTTTCCAGCAGTGAATTGCCTGGAAAGCTCCTTTACTTTGTCATGTGCTAAATTGATCGACTTGAGAGGTGGAAGCAATTTTGCTGAACTCAAGGTTCTCCCTCTTTCCTTTTGTGCTCCCAATTAAAGGTTTTGCTTTCTTGCTTTTGGAATAAAGAGGATGGCGAAATCAATTTACCAAATAAATCTCACATGGTTATCTTGTAATGCACATGAGGCAAGCATTATCCACGGTTTGACTCCAACGTAATCAAGGCAAAAAATTTATCCCACAAGATACACATACCTCACAACATGTTTAAAAAAACAGGCGAGACGTCCATTCTATTTCTCTTCTCTGTCTCATACAAACATGTTAACATCAAAGAACAATGACCAGAGAAGAATAGAGCCAAAAACAAAGCACATTGGTTTTGACAAAATCTGCCAAAGTCCACAATAATACCCTTTCTGTGAAAGGCGTTGTTTACAATATCTTCATTCATGCCAACCACTTAAAAGATTCCAAAGGTCCTAAAAAAATGAAATGCCAAATAATAATCTGTAATCAGTATGTAAATGATTGATCTGTGTCACCGACAAATGGGTTCGAGGGTTAAGCTAAATTTAGTTTCTTGGGGCACACAGCAAGACAAACAAGAATACCATAATGCAATACTTTCCCTAGAACTCATACCTGGACCTAACAGTTGAGGGATACACAGTACCGAACTCTTTTGATGTCCAAACCCAAAATTGTGCATAACTCCATAACAATGGAGTCTTCTTCTTCTTCTGCAAACCCCTGCCTGTTCTCGGAATTTCGTTTACTGTCACTCCCACTTGTCCTTTTATGTATTAGTGTCTTCTTTAATCAATAATGCTATTATTGTTCCTCAGCATTCTGGCAGCTGGCTCTGCAATCTCCATGTCCAGTGTATACATGTGACATAAAATAAGTGAACTCTAAGAATTGTACTCAGCTGAAAATATTTTGCATTTCACTTTGCAAAATCTAGAACCAGGCTCTGATATTACTGGAGTCAACTAAAATGAGTGTGGGGCGGCGTTGGGTGGGGCAAAGGACAGAAAGTCAGAAACGGCTAAGATGGGTGGCACAAAGCAAGCAGAAGAGAACCCTCAGCGGAAGCGGGCTCCACTCTTAGATTTATTGATTGTATATTATTATTTGCATATTTCTTGATAAACAATTTATAACTCCAGTCAGCATGATGCCATGATCCCATACAGTGATGATCAGTAATATAGAACGAAAATAACAAAAATTCACAAGTAGTAACTATTCGTAACATTCATATTAGATTTTTATAAAGTGCAAACAGCATAAAGTGCAGTGTTTTATTTTTTATCTTGACACACTTTAAAAAATAATTACCTGTACAAGTTAAAATTCTTACTAAGTTATAAAAACTCAAGAGAGTTAAGGGTCAAGAGTAATAGTTGAAACTTGGAGACCAGGTGGTTGGATAAAATAAATAACATATCAGCATTAATATTTTACAATGTAAATTTTCTTCATTGATTTTTCTAACAATTATGAAAGATAATAAGGTGGGATAAAGGCTTATTCTTTTATACATGCTCTAAATATTACAATTTTTTTCATGATAAATCACAGACAGTTAGTCTGATTTGCCAGAATTTATATAATGCAAAAATGGTTAAACTTGATATAAGAGCAAAATAGTGTGAGAAATTGGGACAGTTTGGATTTTGTGTGTGATAGTGACAAGAGGGAAGGAAGATGCAATTTATAGAAGCTATTGTTACTCACTGGCTTCTAATGGACAAGTTGAAAAGAAAGGCATGTATACCTGGAAACAGAAAAGTAGAACACCATGCATGCTCATTATGTATTACACTCTCTCATTCTTCAACCTCACGGAATGTTAACATAATCCAGGAACAGTGTCCTGGGTTTTAATATATACCCACCAATTAAGCAACACAACCCAATCACCCACGTCGCCCCTCTCTAAATCACTCAAGCCTCAACTCTTCCATTCCGCCGCATTCTCTCAAGTCGCCATGGTTTGTCGCATCTATGGCGTCGCCAAGCTCCGCACTTTCTTTCTTCTTCTTCTTTTCGGTCTTCCCCTTGCATTGTCGGAAATGCCAAATCCCAGGTCATCCGTCTCTTCTTCGGTCAGCTCTGGTCAGATAAACTCCAACTCGGTTCTGGTCGCTCTTCTGGACTCGCATTACACGGAACTCGCTGAGCTTGTGGAGAAGGCGATGCTCTTACAGACTCTGGAGGATGCTGTTGGCAGCCACAGTATCACCATCTTGGCGCCCAGAAATGAAGCTCTCGAACGCGATCTCGACCCGGAGTTCAAGCGCTTCCTTCTCGAACCCGGCAATCTCAAATCTCTCCAGACCTTGCTTATGTTCCATATCATCCCTACCAGAATAGGATCGGTGCAGCTCCTGACTCGGACAGGGTCTACCCGTCACGGTACGCTTTCCAATGGACATCTGCATCTTGAGAACAATGGCACTACGGAATGGACGGTGGATGGCGCCAAGATTATCCAGCCTGATTCGGTGACCCGGCCCGATGGCGTCATCCACGGGATTGAGCGCCTCTTGGTGCCACGTTCCGTGCAAGACGAATTCAACCGCCGGCGAAGCCTGCAGTCTATCACGGCGGTGAAGCCAGAGGGAGCACCGGAAGTAGACCCGAAGACTCATCGGCTCAAGAAACCCGCCCCATCGGCGAAACCCGGTTCGCCTCCTGCTTTGCCAATCTACGATGCCATGGCTCCTGGGCCCGCACTAGCTCCTGCCCCAGCGCCGGGACCAGGAGGAGCCCACCACCACTTCAATGGTGAAGCCCAGGTGAAGGATTTCATTCAGACACTGCTCCATTACGGCGGGTACAATGAAATGGCAGATATATTGGTGAACCTAACATCCTTAGCCACCGAAATGGGTCGACTAGTCTCCGAGGGGTACGTACTCACCGTTTTGGCCCCAAATGATGAGGCCATGGCTAAATTGACTACCGACCAATTGAGTGAACCAGGCGCACCGGAACAGATTATCTATTACCATCTCATACCGGAGTACCAAACGGAAGAGAGTATGTACAATGCAGTCCGACGTTTCGGTAAGGTCCGGTATGATACCCTACGGTTGCCGCATAAGGTGGTGGCTGAGGAGGCTGATGGATCAGTGAAATTCGGTCAGGGAGACGGGTCGGCTTATTTGTTTGACCCGGATATCTATACGGATGGGCGGATCTCGGTTCAGGGCATCGACAGCGTATTGTTCCCACTGGAGGAGGAGATGAAGCCCGTTAACAGAACGGTTCAACCCGCTAAGGTCGTAGCCAAGCACAGAACAGGTACGTTGCTTTTTTTTAAAAAAAATATTTACGAACATTATTATTCCAAGATCGAAAAGAAATAGATGATAAATGATGATGATGATGAGGAAGAGGGCATTCGTTGTTTTCTATTTGCTTTGTAGAGTGTTTGTCTTTTGATTAACAAGCCAAGTGAATGTTACTTATGAGCTAACATTGTTGACAAATTGGAGTAAAGGATATTTTGAAATTCGTAAAAAACATCTTTAAATCTGTAAAATCATTTTGAAATTCATAAATTTATTTTTTTTAACGGATTCCTAAACACATACAAAAATATCGAATTCAAAAGATGAGTTATGAACTGAAAATTGATTACTAGTTTCTATGATTGGAATACACATCGGCTTGTGACGCTGAAATAGGCTCCTGATATATCAGATTTTATAAAATGGGGGAGATACCCATTCTCTCATGCCACTCTTTCGATGCACTAATCGAATGGTTTTGAAAACAAATTTTCCAGCATTTACAAATTGGTTAATGGGTAAAAGTACATGTACTTGATGCCCCGCCATCCAGGGTAATGTTTGCTTTCTGGTAATGTTTCATATGAAACATGGAGTACTCTATAGTGATTCTTAATAACAACTGATTTCTTTAATACCGTTCTCTGTAGTTCTCTTTAAGCTCAAGTTAGCATGAAATGGCAGGAAAATTGCTGTAGGCAGCGTGTTGGGTGCTTGGAACCATTGGACAACATGGTAGATTTACTACTTGCCACTGAAACTATTCATCGTCCTATGGCTGGCAAGACTATTAAAAATTAAGATTCTGAATTACTATCTCTTGGTCTCTGATAACCTAGCCTAGTAATTCATAACTCTTTTCTCTTTTCGTTATCTGGAGTTTCTTGTAGCATATACAAGCTGCTGGATCTGTGTGAAAATTCCATTGAGGTAACAAGCCATGGACGCAGCTATACTTGAACGAAGAGGAATTGCATTTTTTTTTTTACCCTTCCAGTATCCATAGCCCTATTCTATATAAGATAGTGCATATCAGATGTATTTAGATTTAGTATTACAGCAATTTGCTGGGTAGATTGTGTTGGTCGGGAAAGGTTCTACCATTTGTGTAAGGGGCATCTTTCTGGTTGATCAGTGCCGATTCAACAAGCACTTTTACGAAAGAAATGGAAATACAATAAAAATTATTCTTTGGTGTAATGACACACGCAGTTCTTTCATTTTTCTTTTGTCTAATAATCATTATTTAAAGCAAAATAATAAGTAACAAGGCTAGTGCACTTGTCCGGTTTTTTTTTTTTTTGAAAAAAAAAAGCTGATAGGGGGGATAACAAAATTCAGACTCTGCCTCAAACATAAATAAGGCCTTTTTTTTTCTAGATTTAAAAAAGAGAGGTAAGCTTGTTTACTGAAACTTTCGTTCTATCATCTCTCTCTTTTTTTTTATAAACCGGGTTCATTGCCCGCCCCAGACTAATCCGAACCCCCCGCTAGGAGACCTTACGGTGGTAGCGAGGTACCGATGGGATAACCTCTTTGAGGTTGCATTAATTATCGCGGCTGTCACTTCCCAGGGTTCGAACCCTCGCCCAGAAATGCTGGTAGTAGTCCTTGCCAACTCTACCAAGCTCCCATTCATAAAACAGGTTTATTTTATATACATCTAAATATAATAGAACTGTTTAGCCTGGAATAGGTTAGTTAGGTTAAAGCCCGTTTGTTTTAAGGATCTCTTGTTCATGAAAACATGCCACACAATTTCTTTCATGTAAACCGAATAGGAAAAATTAAAGGTGCAATTTCTTTCATGTAAACCGAATAGGAAAAAATAAAGGTATTGCTTTGATTGCATTCAAGTGTTTGAATCAATTTGGTTTATAGTTTCATGGAAGCACTTCGAAAAAAAAATGAAGGACTGTCTATGGAAAGGGATGCCATGCAGATACACGACAGCGTTCTATACGTTACTCAACAAGTTTAGAAATGGAAAAAATGCATCACAAAAAGTTGCTTATTCAAAGTTCAACGAACCATTTAATAGGCCCCATGAATGAAATTAATTCTGAATTCTGCAGGGATTCCAACGAAAGTTGCAGAGAGCGCCCAGAAGGCAAATGTAAGACCTTCCTTAAACTCTTCTTTCGCCACCAGCCCAAGTACTTGACTTGTGCAGCCATTGTGTCCAGTTTGTGAAGTTGGAAGTAGCTGGTTTGCATTTTCATGTCCGAATGTGAATTATTTACTGCAACATCTGAATTGAACAGGCAATCAGATCATTAGGTCAGCATCTATAAAAAAAAAATTAAAGGTGAATGAGACAACTGGCATAATATTAGCTACAACTCAAGTTTGTTATTTTTTTTTTTTTTTGGGCTCAGACACGTTATAAAGACAATGATCTGCAAGAACAGTTCTGACTTCTGATGACATCAAATTGCAAATGAATCCGAATATTGAGCCAGGACTATTCATCCTGTACATAATTCAGCTTGCTTCACAGATCATGCCCATTAAGCATTAGATTCAGATGTGGCTTGTAGCAGGGAATATCGTGAAGGGTAAGAGTGAACAGTATATTATGAATTAAAACAAAAAAGAAGAAGTATTACAACGGGTCGTCCACGAACAGGATCAGAAGCCATGAAACAGTCGATTATTGGGCTGAATGAACGTGGAGGAACGAGAAGCTCTCAGACCAAAACTCTTTGAAGCCTATGTATCAAAAAAAAAATAAAACTCTTTGAAGCCTTACCAATGCCCACCCAGAAAGCTCTTCCATTTGCTGCCTTCCTTCAATCGATCAAGCCAAGCCCCTTCAGTGCATACACCTCAGCAGAGAAAAACGAACACAACTTTTCGCCCAAAAAAATAAAGAACACAACTGTATTTGATGTTTGTTCTCTCGAGTGATAAACGCTCCATTCTCTCCCAAAAACAAAAAAGCAAGTCGGCTTTGGTCACTAATCTTTTAAGTGGCCCAAACTTGCTAATGGGTTTTCAGTGGTCTTTTCGTGTCACCAGACCCAGCTGGACCCGCCTAAAAGAAGGACCCATCTATGGCCCCCAAAAAATGAAAATTAATTAATGTTCCATCATGATCAGTTTTTCCTTGAAGATAATAAAAGTAGCGTACTACTCGAATAGAAAATGGCACAGCATCTATTCTGGGGGGCGGGGGATGGAAGTTTTCTAGTTTTGAAAATAGTAATAGAAAAATACATTAGTAGTATATTTATAAGAAATGTGGTGGATAGTTCCCCATACACGAGATGGGACATGAAAGATCATCCCCCACCAAGCTAGCTATACTATCCAATCCCAGAGCATGCATGAGAAGACAGTATATATGAAAGATCATCACCCGCCCAGCTAGCTACCTAACGTTTCTGAGACCCAAGACAGGATTTGAATCTTGACTTGTCCTGTGTATTTCACTGACCACATATTCCTTAATTGGTCCAAAGTAGCCACAGCTTTTGGTCTTGAATCTGGCATGCTTGTGTGGATACGTAGTCGAGACAAAAGCCATGAGTCTGGCTTAGCCTCTTCTCTATTCAGCTTAGGATAGATTCAAGTAACCCGGGGCTTTTGCAGCCTAAGCTATCCTGATCAGCGGGAACTTAAATTCTCAATTTTTCAGTAGAAAAATAAAACAAGAGATTCCATGGTGGCCCCCGTCCTTGGAGGTGCACTTCTATACACTAAAAATGTTTTAAATCGTTTTCACTCATAGAATTGTACCCAAGGGTATGGTGAGAATCTTAGTTGGATGGGAAGTAGTAGAAGACTAGCAGTACTAGTAGTGGTAGTAGTAGATGATGATAATTAAACCAACCATTAACACACACACACACATATGTGCGTGACTGAATCGGGACATGGAGAAGCGTGCATGGATGATCCATAATTGCCCTTGGTCTTTCCCTCATTTTAGGTCAAGCTCCGCTGCTAACATTTAAAGCACTGCATGGTCAATTTTTCACTTTCCTTTTCCTTGCCAGAATCTCATCCTCTCACTCTAATCATCAGAATATTTCTACCCCCTTTCACATTTCTCTCATTTGAGGCCTCATCTCAACCCTCACCACCAATCAGTTGGTTAAAATATCAGAGGTCGTATGATACTGTTTGTTCTATGTAACTTCAATTACATTTGTCATCTTGAAAAGCATTTGATTATTAATCACCAAGTTTATTTTCCGTTGCAGCACGTCATTAATTAGATCACCAGGTTAAAGCAGTATAGTTGGCTTAATTTGCAGGAATCACTTAATTAATGACGGAAGGGTACATGCCTTGCGTAATTAGCAGTGAGAAGATATAGCAATACCGAGAATGCGTTATAGCGACCATGATTAGATATTCAGTCCACAATATTGGCTGCTATATAAATAATAATAGTGATAAACACTAATCATTAGGATTCTGATTATCACTTAGCTTGAACCTATATGAGAGGCATAAACAAGACATGTTGACCTTACTATCATATTCCATGTCCTACGTAAAGCTAATAATTCATTAGTCGAATCAAGTTCTCCATCCGAAGCAATATTTCATGAATTGGGAATCCATGTTAAAGGCATCGGTGACCACGTCATCAGACGACAGCCAGATAGGGTTTTGAACTGTTGGATGTGGTTAGTGACGATCGATATTGTACAGTAATGTCCATTTCATGTGGATTATATTACATCTCTAAATATTGGTCACTTTTTGGCTGGCTTGAATAGTTATTCTTGTGTAACTAAAGTTATAAAGTGGTGGTTCATATATATTTAGGGAGAACCACTGGTTTTATTTATAACTAACTTTCAGTATGTTCTATTATAATCAATCAAACATGGTTGAATAATTTTCTTAAGTTTTATAGAGTTTAAACCAATTGTTAATTTTCTAAACATAGATTAATAATTTTATCTGTTTGCTTGAGAGGTTCTTTTTGAAAGTATGATTCATTACTTATTCTTTCATAAACTGAAATTAATGATGGGTCCTTGTAATTAAGGTGGAATTTGGCTACTCTACTCGTGCTTTTCTCAAGTGATGCTAATAACTGACCTAAATTCTTTCTTTTTCTTTGGTTCGGTGGTCTTTAATCATAAGTTGGGTGTGGAGAGAGAAAATGCGGTCCCAAATAATGAGAAGGCCGCTCATCTTCTTCGGCCCTCTTCCTTCGACGACAGACTTGGGAATCTGAAACTCACGGCGCGACAAACACATGAAGAAGACTTGTGCCCCGTTTGATACGCGGAATTGATTTTGATGGAAGTGGAATTGGAAGTGGAAATGGAAGTAGAACTGGAAGTGGAATTGAGATTAAAAATATGTTTGGTATGTTGGGAGAAGTAAGGTATTATTTTAATTAAATATTTATATTTAAAGATAAAACGACTAATGTATCCTTCTAAAATAAAAAAAAAGAACTGAGGAGCTCAATGACGCTTTCAGATATGAAGTTGACGGAGAAGAAGCTTTCAGCATAGTTATCATCGACGGAGAAGAAGCTTTCAGCGGAAATTCCGATTACCATCCTTACTAGTGGTGGGAATATGGGCCAGCTCGCCAACAACCCTTCCAGGTGGCAGGCTGGGGATCCCCAGCCCGAGCCAGCCCGCCAGCCCGTCATCTTTTTTCTTTTAAATTTTTTATAAAAAATAATTTTTCCTATATTTTTACCCAATTTTTTCTATAAGATTGTATATTTTCATGATCCTCTTTTCAATCTCATCATTAAGTGTTTAATAATTTTCTAAAAATAGAGTTTAGTATTACTTTTTTTTTGTAAGAAAATATTGGGACAAAAAAAGGTAATAAAGAATATATAATATGTATTTTTTAAAAAAATTAAAATGGCGGGTTGGCGGGCCGGGCTCAACCCGCCTAAACCGCGCCCTCCCCCTGGCGGGCTGGCTTTCGCCAGCTCAAACCCGCCAATGTTAGGCGGGTTGGGCCCCGTTTTCCCAACTCTAATCCTTACCGTCGGCATCAGCCGGAGCCATCAACGGAGAAGAGAAGCAACAAAGTCGGAGAAGCACTGCTCGTCCAGCCGCAACCATAGTTGAAGAGAAGGACGGAGAAGAGAAGGATGAAGAAGGATGAGTCGTTGAACAATCTCCTTCGCATCGACATAAGGCTGAGATTCAAACGAGGGGAGGGGAGGTCGTCGAAGGCTGAGACATCTCCTTCGCATCGACATAAGGCTGAGTCGTTGGACAATCTGCCAAATAGGGGCAGAGGAAAAGCCTGAGACATCTTCTTCATTGCACCCATGGAAGTTGCAGAGAATAGGGGCAGAGGAAAAGCTTGAGAGGCAGGCCTTGGCATCCCTAGAACATCTTTCTTCACTGTCGCCGTCACCATACTCACTGGAGTCACTGACACCGCCGCTGTGCTTGGTTGAGTGTTGAAGGGCACAATGGTCAGCCAGCAATTTTCAGGAATTGGAACCCAGTTCCTAAGGGGGGCTGATGGAACCCACTTCCATTATTTTTTATGGAAGTGAGTTTCATGGAGAAGTGAGTTCCATGATACCAAACAGCCTCATTTTCCACTTCCTACCTCAATTCCAATTCCATGCCTTCCTTTTCAATGTACCAAACGCAGCATTGGGGTTTAAATGAGCGAAATATATACCAGATCGATCTTTCGCTGTGAATTTCCTATCAAATTTGCCATTCGTCGATCCAGCTGATCTGTCGTCATGGGATGCAATCTGCATTGTGATCGCCATTTAATAACATGGAATCTAAGCTACCCAGTATGAAAAGAAACAAAAAAAAAACAAAACAGAAGAGGAAAGGAAAAGACAGTGCAGGAAGGAGAAAATAAAGTTTCATAGCTCATCAAAAGCTCCATTATTCATCTTTATCTTTTGGGCTATATCCTTCCGTTCTGCTTTATCTCATCTCTTCCATACGCTGCCCCTCCCCATTAGATTCGTACACAAATAATTTAGATCGATATATATGCACATATGCCAAGTATATATTTATTCAAAGTTATTCCCCTAAATGTTAGCTATAGCCAGAAGTGATTAGAGGAGGCCCAGTCTCTCTCTATCTCTCTCTCTCTCTCTATTCATCAGCCAGCTTATGCTTCCAAAGTTATTTGTCAAAGTAACTGTACAAAACGTGACAGGAGGAGGTGGGTTCACGCGGTATTACATATAAATGGCTACATATCAGTGGAACTGTTGGATTATGGATTTACCCCATGCTTTGTGATTAGTTCCCTTGTAACCAGAAGGGTGTGCACAAACAGGGAAAAGAAAAGGAAAGGAAGAGAGAAGCAAAACCTACATTATGCGTCCTCATAATGAGGAATCCCACGTGAGAAGGAAGGAGATACATTGTTATAAAAGGAGGATGTCTCGTCAGCCTATCACTGAGTAAACAGTACAGAGACGATATGGATAGATAGATTCTCTTATTATTCCTGTATACACAAATGGACAAAAGTTAATTTCCGTTGCTTGCCATTTCCAGTCCCTTTAGCGTCATGGTTTACTAAACCTTTACTGCTCCCCCCCACATTTTTTCCCTTTGACTTAATCTTTACGTAATCACAGCGTTTACTGCCAAAGCTCTTCACTTTGCATGATTCTGACCTCTTAATTAATTTCCAACTTCTCCTCCTTCTCTCATTCACCCCACCCGTCAAAATATGCTTCCTCCTAAACGCCTACGGCCTAATTCACCTCACTGCCATTTTTTCATCGTCTAACACAAACCAACCAATGGAGGTTAATTACATCTAACACAGTATGCTAGCATCTCACAACATGATGACTTAAAGTTTAAACCTTCCATACGAGGAGTGCCAATATTTAATACTTCAAACAATATCATTTCTTATGGGAGGATACTTGTACCTATAAAAAAAGTAATTTGCACAATTTAATGTTCATTACGTCACTTGATTCATTTGTGGCCAGTGTAAGGATGTATTGACAACTTCATATAGATTAATGAAGTCAACTAAAATCTTAGGATTACTCTCAATAAATACTTTTTCCTTAATTCTAGGTGGCTGTTTATTTAATTAAGTGTAATTAATTTGAGAGTATCAAATGAAAATTGAATCTTGGGAATGATATCAATGTTTTAGATAACAAATCTTATATGCAAGAGTTCCGAGAGAAGGTTTCACAATACAGTCAAAGCAACTAAAGTAATATATATTAATAATTTGTACATTTTCAAACTTTATTTCCATTCATACGGGGGGCAACACTTGTATGAGAAAATAGTGTGTCCCCATCTATTGACTAATATAGAGAGGCCAATATATACTATTATTGTATCTTACAATTTCAGAATAGGTGAGACGACCACTGGTTTTCGGTTCAATAACTTATACGAATATATATAAGCCGAGTTTAATTTCTTGAACACTTTTATAAAGAAAAGTTTAATTAGCAGAAGCCACCCTCTTTTGGTATATATATACCATTTATTTGTGGCACATAAGAAGTGAAAATGAGAAACGAAAAGAAGAGTAAAGGGACTCTCCCGAAAGGAGAGGCGTCACGTTGGAGTTTGACACACTGTCCCTGAGAAACAAAAACATAGGCTTTTTGAAAGCACAAATAATTGACCAAATCTTAAAATTACCGAGGAGATATCTGTAATTTACATGTGAACTAAATTCTCTTCTACCTCCGTTAGCTGTTATTAATCTTTAAAATTTGCAGCATTCAAAGGTTGTTGCTAAATATAAAGTATAATTAACTAATCTATGGAGTTAGAGAAACTTTGATTAAGTTAATTTGTTGTCATTATTATGTAAATTAAACGTGGGAGATAAAATGAGCAAAAAAGACTATGGAATTAATAAGGATAACGTGGAAAATAATATTAGATAAAATACATAAATGATAAAGTTAATGTTTTGTGTTTAGAATTAAAATACATCTTTTAACTAAGTACTGTATTTAAGATGTAAAAGAAGTATTCTAAAACTCAAAAACCTATGGTGACAGGCTTCGTTTATTGTAGAAAGGGCTTTGACTGTTTAATCCCGAAATCTCGAGCTTAGCTGTAGTGAATGCTAACAACATCTGGGGAGAAAAACTCAAAAAAAACCATGCCTGCCTTTCACACATGTGCTCTTGGAATGACACAAAATCCAAGTGAAATGGCCCATTGTGTTAAAAAAAAAACTCTTTCCCATGACACCATTGTAGTAATTAAAAGCTCTCACTCTGTCGTTTCTAAACATTCCAAGTATTAATGTCTCGCCCCCCTCGTCCGCTACACAAGGCCAGAATGGTTAGGGAGATGGTCACTCCTGCCCACTCATTCTCTCAATCATCACTCTTCATCTTTGCCCACTCTCTTCTTTGTCTCTAACCCACGCGCGCACATTCATTCTCCATCAAATTAAATCAACTAAATCCTTATTTCCTTTCATCTTAAACCAAATGCCATTTAACCCCACTTCACTTCCGATCCGTTCACTGGTTTTTGCCCGGCCAGACTAGTCCCATCCTCGCCTTTGAGATTTTTGTCACTTCTCTCTTTCTCTCTCCTCATAAAATAAAGTTCCTCTATTTTCCCCCTCATTAAAGAATCATTTCCCCCTTGTATTTATATTTGTATTTGTTCTGCGTCTTCTCTGTAAATTCTTCATCCTGCTCACTTTCTTTGGGGAAGGGAATTCTCTCCCCCGTGATCTGCCCATAAATCTACTAAGCTGCTCATCACATACACTCACAGAGAACGACAGCGTCACAGTTAAAAAAATGTCAATGGATATGATGGCAACCGAACGTGTTTGTTATGTTCACTGCAACTTCTGCAACACCATTCTAGCGGTACACACCCCTGAATTTCTGTTCATCTCTTTCTTTTCCTTATTTATCTTAAGCTTTCTGCTTTGCTTTGCTTTTCATCAGTTAATTTGGCAATCCAGATTTTATACCTTTTTATTTATATCGAGATCGCCAGAGAGAGAGCAAGTGAATAAAGAAAAAGCTGCTAGCTGCTTTGAGGGGTACCCAAATTTATAAAAAGCTAAATTCATCGGCTCAGCAGACCTGAGATATGATGATCAGAATGATTATAATTATGAATGGATGAAAAATATTCAACTGTTGCAAAGCAACTGTTACCCCAATTTTTATACAAAGCAAAGCCTGTTGTGTGCTGTTGTGCTTCCCTTCCTCTTGGAATTCGAATCCATCACTCATGTCACTTTCTTGGACACTACCATGAAGTTTAATTTAGACCAAAGAATTCTATTCCTTTCTTATATTTGATGTTAAACTGGGTTTTTGTACTTTGGTTCATGAGCTCAGATATAATGCCAAGAACTTCATCTTGGAAGGGACTTTGGTTAAAGGGAAGTCATATATTATATACAGTCCCGGCGGCCAGAAGAATATCACTATTTGTGGATCTTTCATTGAAGAAGAACGCAACTCCAGTATTATCATATCTATTAATATAATAATAAATGTATATACAAGCGGAAGCCACAGGAAATTTGAGTGCTAGGGCTACCCTCATGTGCTAGGGTTCTTCCAATACGGAAGCATTTCAGCCTCCCTACCCCTCTTTTATTTAATTTGCCGAAGCATATATACAGCATCATATGTAAGATCTCAGTCATAAGCTTCGCTGCTTTAGTTTATCAGTCTTTTTAGAACAAATAAAAAAAATCTGTTGTACTTGTGTTTACGCTCAGCTCACAGATTGGAATCCGTATTCAAATCCATGTGATGACATGCAGTACATGATTTCTCTCTCCTCAGTCCATTTCGTTCCTTTGTGTTTTAAGCCATCGATTGGGTGGTAGTGGTGGGTAATAAGTATTTCTGTTGGTCATGATTTGCCAGTGAAGCATCTCTTTTTCAATGATCATATTAAAGATTTTTCGCAATTTCAGAATTGTTGCTTCCTTTAAGTACAGAGGGCAGTGTTTGGCTTTCTTTCTACAAAGCCAGTCATTCCCGGCCAAACCAGAATATGCTTTGCTTTAATAGCTCCTTTCGACTTAAGATCTCTGATGATGAGATTACTCCCTTTTGAGAAAGAATCCTCTTTCTTCCTCCCTCCACAAAAAATGCAGATCTCGATCAAATCACCGCAAAGGAGCATTGAAAGATTAATCTGCTTCACCTTCACCATCATCCTAGCGCTTCTTTATTCATATCTATATATATCCAGCTATATGTTCTTGAAAGCAGTGATGGAGCTAGTGTGGTTAATGTTGATCGTCGGGGCCTTTATGGTCTCTGTTCCAGTCATGTGTCATTTTCACCTCTTTCTCTTTCTCTTTCCTCCTCGCTATGAGCTTACAATTTCTATCTTTTATCATCTTGCCTTGCAGTGTCAGCCAAAAAGTCATGCGTATCCAGAACAAGGTGACATTATATTGTGTGAGAGTGCTCACTTTTAATTTACCCATATGTCAGGCCCTGATGACCTTGCTCCTAATTAACACGCACACATTGAATTCCCACTGATTACTGAGCTAGTTAGCTAGCTGGATATAGGCGCCCCCCATAAAAAAAAGGCCTCGCGCTAGAAAAGACAAAACTTTACTCCTCTCTCGCTTCCCTCTCATGCTTTTTTCCTTCTGTTTTTTCTCCTTCCACACTTGATTTGTAATTCATCGGCTTGTTGCAATATTGCTGGTTCCTGCAAGACGCTTGTGTGAAAGCTTTTTTATTTCTCCTAGTAAACATTTCAGCCATCATAATCTGAAGATCATGTCTTGATATATCTGCTTTGATAATTAATGATGAAATTTAAATTGAATAATTGTAATTATCACTATCTAGCTAGAACAAATGTCAATGATAAAAGGGTTTTTGTAGCAGAAGTTCTTGATATATACTCTTCTTCTATGTGTCATGCATTTCAGAAATAGAGAAACTGTTGTGGGTTTCTAATTTTACATTGGAGGCGATAACTTTGTTTGCGTTTTGTATTGATAAAAAATGGGTATGTAATTTGGCAGGTAAGTGTTCCATGCAGCACTTTCCTTACCATAGTGACGGTTCGATGTGGGCATTGTGCTAATTTACTGTCAGTCAACATGGGAGCATCTCTCCAAACATTCCCTCCTCAAGAGTTCCAGGTATTAAATTCACCGCTTCCTTCCTTCTCGATCGTCTGAGTGTTCGCATATATATATATATATATATATATATATGAGATTGTTTCTTTATTGATGCCTTCACTTCCATCGATTCAAACTCCTTATGCTAAATGCTCAGCCCCAGCTACATTTGGTATGTAATTGTTCAATTGGGTATTATTAAGGTTTGTTGTTAGTTACAGAAACAGCATCAGAGCTTTGAAGAATCAAGCAGCAGAGAAGTGGGATCATCTTCAAAATGCAGTAAGTTTGCTGCATTTGAGTCTGCAGAGCATGAACATAGGATTCCTCCCATTCGTCGTAAGTGACCCTCACGAGCGTTCTCCCCTTTGTACTTAGCTTTTGGTATCCATGACGGTTGATGTATGGAATTATAACTTCTGTGTCGAAGTTTAAATGATCAATATCTAATGTGAACTTCTTGTAATACACTCAAAGAGGTTAAAACCAAAAAAGGAAAACTCAGATGCAAATGCAATACACAACTGGCAGAAGTTAATATATGAACAAGCACAACGACCTCATAGTTGAGGAGACCACTGCGTTTTTCATAAGAGTGGTCATTCATCTCTGAGTATCAAACTTTTCTTTTTACAGCAGTACCTGTATGGGGAACCCTATTTTAATAATATTTTTCTTCAATTTATTCGGCAGGCCTCCTCTTAGATGGTGACCTTACGTAACAAAATTGACCCATCCTTACTAATTGATACGGTGCTGTGCCCTAGAACATATCATATGCGAGCTTATCTGAATTTATTTTTTCCAGTTAATATGTAACGGCTCGGGTAAAGTGATCTCTAGTCCAATCTTTATCATAGAGCTGGTCCGAAATGGCCTGGACAATCACGACAAATGAAGTTTGATCAATAGCAAGCTACCCTTAGATATATACAATTATATAATATATGAAATGCCAATGATTATCAAATGAATCGTCTTGGGAACACAGTTTTCAATTACCAGTTCCGTTACTTGCGTCATTTCATCTATAATGTGTGTATGCATGATTCTCTCCCCTATGCTGGTAAAAAATCTCGATCCTATAAGTGAGAAAAGTCATATATTTGGCTAATTTTTATTGTCATAGTCATGACTACCATAACTATCTATATATGCAATTAATATTCAGTCTAATAGTTCTGAATCAAAATAAACGCATTAATATAAATTGCAGCCCCTGAGAAGAGACAACGAGTTCCTTCTGCTTATAACAGGTTCATCAAGTAAGTAATCAACATCTATTTTGTAATGTTATTTGTGATTTTATTCGACTTGTATAGTAAGCAAGCTTCTTATTTGTGTCATGTTCTGAAGGGAGGAAATCCAAAGGATTAAGGCTAGTAATCCAGATATCAGCCACAGGGAAGCGTTTAGCACAGCGGCGAAAAACGTGAGTTCTAAATTGATATCGCTAGCTGCTTTCGATTCTTCCTATATATAACTTTTATGAGACCACAAATTCCATTTTTACGCTTACTATATGGTGAAATTTTTTGCTAGATTAATCATCACTGATATAATTTAAAGGCCCGAATTTATTAACTTAGTAGACACTTGTTTTTCACATGTCAAAATTGCAGAATAACCTATATATATACACACGGTGTTGGAATATTTTTAAATGAATAAATGTCATTTTTTAAAGGAACATATGTGATTTTAAGAGTTATGTCCTTCTAAATTAATGAGTTTATTTGAAGGGTTGTGTATGAAGTTATAATTTTAAAGTCACGTATCTCTGCATATCATAAATATGTATCTCAAAAGTTATTATGGTTGTGACTTTTTATTGAAGTGATATAATTATGACTTTTAATTGAAGAGACATTACTTCAAAAGGTACAACTCCAAGACATCTCTCCATACTATATAAATAAACTCCCTATCTTTCCATTTAGACACAATTTTCCACACAAGATCAAACTCATTGTCTTTCTCTTTTGAGTGCATACATAGATAAATCCAATTCATCACTTTGTAAAAGTCTTTGTTGTTTTAACTTGAGTGTTGGAAGTGCAATCCATACTCAATGGTCTCTATTACATCATGCAGAAAATTTGTCAGCTAACCCAACTTGCACACTATAATATAGGAATAGGTAGAGGCGAATTAAACTTAAAAAGAAAGTGTTATTCACACCATAGAACCATCATTCACAACTTTTTTTCCATATTCTTCATCTCTTCTTTTTATACTCTTCGAATAACCATTCTTGTCAAAATCACCAAGATATGCAAGTTGCCTCTGTGTGTCTGAGGAAGAGAGAAGGGATTATTAATTTTTGTCTGCTTTTTTGTTTTGCTTTTGGCAAGTTAAAAGAAGACAGCTCCGTCTACCTAAATCCTTTTGGGGAATGTGTCAAAATCCCAGCCATTAATGCAAGAAATTTCCATATCCATGTCTAAGTTAAGGCTAACTATTCCTCATCGATTACCGATAATATGGACAAAACATGCTTCTAGGGCTGAGATATTACATGGCCATCGCTTGCGGATAGGCTATAGATCAAGATGAAAAGGCAACCAACAAATTTCCCCAAAAAAAAAAAGGCGTAGTTGGCCAAAAGAAGGCAATATATTATCACCGAACGCTGTAATTAAGGTATGATCAAATGATATATGTGGACATATCATTTGGAGTTGGTCAAGAGAGTAACTCTGGAAAATAGTACTATAGTTGATGTGATCAGTAGGAAAAAAGCCATCAAACCTAAAATTTAACTCAATTAATTACACCCTGTTGCTTTTTTCAATATTTTTTCTTTTACAATATTTAATATGACATGTAGCTTCACTCTGGTGATATTCGTGATTCCTTTCAGTTAAATTAATTTTTATTTGAATTTCAATTATCCCTTTGAATAACTCTGTTTCTGTCTTTTCATTGGATACCTTACATCGTGTTCCCCCACCAGTCTTTTTTATCTTTGATGAAATTTCATGAAAAAAAAAGAGTTTATCGCCTGATTTTTGCAGCAAATATTTACCATACTTTTTACTGGCAAAGCACTAGAGTAACCAGCAAAACGATAATGCATCCAAGAATTCGATCTTCTGAATGAAATCAAAGCCAAAATATAGAAAATGCTCCATGAATCGTGTTTCCATATTGATGCACGATTGTGTATTATATAATCATAAGTCAAGTCAACTTCCTATAAGTCCTAGCTATACGTGTGTGTGTGTGTGTGTGTGTGTGTGTTTCTTAAATTATACATGGTAGAGAATATGTGAAATATGTCTTATATGATCGGATGTGTGATTTCATTGCATGCTTTCTTTTTCTCATATTAAGCATAACACCGGAGACAAGTAAATAAGAAAAATGATATTTAAACTAAGCTTTAATTAAATCGATATACGATTGGTTGATATTGATTTTGTAACTTTGAATAGAGGCGTGGTATCAAAACTAAGTAATGATCAAGGTGTATGTAATGGTTAGTATCATAGTATGGTTGTGCATCACACACGCACACACACATCTATTACCCTACATTAATTATTTTAATGTGTTGTTCTTGTGGGATTGTGTGGACCAACACATGATGCAGTGGGCACATTTTCCTCATATTCACTTTGGATTAAAGTTGGATGGCAACAAGCAAGCGACGTTGGACCAGGAAGAGGGAACTCAAAAATCTAATGGCCTTTATTGATGATGAGATATCAAAACGGGGAGGCATGTAAGTATCGGTTATAATTTTATATGCTTAACCTGAATCAGTGAAAAGTGATGATGATGATGATGATGATGATGATGATGAGGTTGATGAAATTTCCCAGTAATATATATATATATATATATAGGCTCACAATGGATATGCATGGAAGACTAATCTTCTCGAAAAAACGTCTCGATGGATGGATCAGACCGCCCATGTCATGAGATCTAAATATATATATATATATATATTACCTTTCCAACTTGTTATGAAACCATTTCTATATATTCTTGTCCTTGCATGTATTATATGTTGAGCTCAAGCGAGCAGTACGTTCATGAAACGATTCCCTTTGCGTCAGTAATATTTCCCTTTATTGCATCTTTAAAATCTGCAGACCTTTCTGCCAAGTTACATCTGAAATTAATTAATCAATTAGTTGAGTCCAATTTAATTTCTCGTTTACACACACGCACATAAGAAATTAATCAAACACGTACGTCGTCGTCTCTTACTGGCCCTCTCATCTCCTCAAACCGTGGCTCGTGCTTGCCAAGTTTCGCTGCACGGAACTGGCCAGCTTCTCCAACAAAAATAAAACTAACTAGAAATGAAAGACTCCTTTCAGAGAAGCTTCTTTAACTTTCTGATACGAAATGACTATGAATTAATTAATCATATTAACTTGATGATTACGACTACTAAGGGAGTAATAATGCAGAACAGAACCAGCTAACACTACAAGCAACAACGATGCAGCCAACATAAACTTCTTTTATATATACGCTCTACCTTCTGCAAAAGTATTCACTTACAGATATTTTATTCTCCAGACACAAATAATGTTTGCTATAAATAACCTCGGATAAAATAAGAGTCAGATGAAGGAGGAAGACCACAGTGTTCTACAAAACTGTTGTCCAACTCAGACTTCGGAGTCTAACAAGCTTTACGTACACATGCCAATCGAAAAAGCAAAATGCTAGGCGAAGAACGCATGCAATAACAAATCAGTTTTTCAACAATTGTGTTAATTTTTGTGTGTGTGGACATACGTATGAACTAATAAGGAACAACGGGGTTGACGAGGAATGATTGGTAGAGAGAAAAGAGTAAAATAGTAACAAAATATATTATTATGACTATTCTTGTAGCGTACTGCAAAATGGTTAGGTCATAGTGAAGTGACACATGATGTGCCTAGGTACAGCAGTGAGTGGGAATGGGGTGGCTATAATGAATATTCACAAGGTGAAATTAAAAGGTGAATGTGCTTGTGTGTGTGTGTGTGCATAGACACACATATCGATGCTTCGGTACTGTGTGTGTAGATACATTCATATAGGTAGGGTTATGGTGTGAATCACAAGGAGTCGTGGGTGTCTGTGTCTGTGATCGTCTTGGATCCTTGACTGGAAGGAGACATGTGAGAGACACATTGCTTGACTTCAGCTACTCAGTACATCTGGTATAACAACGAAACATCCCATAACCCCTCTCCCTTCTTTGGCCTTGCTTGAAAATATTCATGCGAGTATAAATGTACATTCAACAATATCTTTTATAAAATGATATAATTTTTAAAACATATTTATCCTAATTTGTATAAAAGCATGTTTTCTGAACCCTAATTTATAATTTGCCATCTCCTTATTATTATGTAATATTCCATTAATTTAATTTGTTGCTAAAATCGTACTGATACATAGAAAGTATTAAATGCTAATATAATTTAAAAATCATTGTATACACACTTAAAATGATTTTAAAATTTTTAAAAAATAAATCATACTGTTTGTTGTAGCTTTTTTTAAAAGATTCTGTTATAGTTTTTAGACGAACCATACTTTTTCATAATAATATACTTCTGCAGTGCTTCAATAATATAAAATAAAAAAATTGAATCCGAATATAGGAAGTGGGGAAGGAGAGAGGATAAGGGAGGGCTTGTGATTTGTCAGGAGGGAAGAGGATAAAAAAAGTGCAGAATCTGAAATGTTAAATCAAACAGGTAGGGTTGGCTCATCTTCTGGCTGTGACTGTGGTGTTGTGGTTCCTTGTCCTCTTCGATGCTTGTACATCCCATGTGTCACTTCTTCCCTTTTGTTTTTTGGTTTTTATTCCCTTCCCAAATTAACCCAGTCAATCAATTAATCAGTGATTACAAGGATAATCTCCCTTCGGCTTCCGACATAGTGTCATGTCGCTCCAACTACCAAACCAAAGCATTGTATGTGTCATTCTGATATATAAATAAAATTTGTACGAAAAATTGAACAGAAGCTTTGAGTGAATGGCATCATCAGAAGCCAACTCTTCATTCTGACAACCGTACTGCATAACATGTCAGGCTACTAATCGACGAACGATAGACCCGAAGGTCCAAAGTATTGTTTTGCCTGCAAAAGTAGTGAAAGTAGGAGAGCAAAATGAATCTCAACAAACTTCTGGATTTATTTATTTTTATTATATACTGATGTGTGTGTGTTTAATAATATATAAACATTGGAAAGGCGAGGGACCTGGAAAGTAGTGAGAGTGCGTTAGTTGAGAAGAGAGGAGTCACTGTCAGTTCAGTGTTGCTGATGCAGGACTCAATGAGATGAAATGATGGGACTTAGTCCCACACTACTATTGCTGAACAGCAATTTTTATAGAACATCCATCTTCAAGTGGAATCTTTCTAGTGGCCTAACCATCTCAGAACAAAACTGGAACGAGTTCCCTCAAGACAGAATTTGCTTGTGCAAAAACTGCAGATGCATGGTTACTTTTTCTTTTTTTTGAGTGGGAAAGGGCATTTCACCCCCCGGTATCCCGGATCCTTGCGGACCCAGACTAATCCGGGGTCGTCCCGGAGTGCGCCGGGACTTCCCAGGGTTCGAGCCCAAGACCTGGCGGGTACGCGGCGCCTTGCCTTCCCCTGGACAACCAGTCGGACCAGCCCCCTGGGCGATACATGGTTACTTTTCAAAAGAGCAATATACACTTTGTTGATATGAATTGTGCCATTGCAAGCTGGACCAGCAGTGAAAATGTTAAACAAACTTGCATGATTTGCATAAAACACCTTTGTAGAACTTTAAACTATGCAGGAGTTTATAAATTAATTAAATTGATGTAGAAAAATGATAAATTAAAAGATAAAATGATTTAAAATATTATATTTTACACTAAATCTAACCTCCATCTGAAACCGAGGAGCAAATGGCGGGAGTGAATGGGGTTTGGGGGTGGGGGATGTGAAAATCCAAGTAATGGGGCAATCAAACATGGGCCTTCCTTCCAAATCTTACATCAACATGTCAATCCAAGTAATGTGGTCCTTCAACTCACATGTCCTACATCACCTCACTCTACTTCCTATGAAATCCACTCCTGCCCTCAACTCAGTTCCCTCCACATCTCCTTCCTTTCCCCCCATTATTCTCAAGAAATAATGACGACGACGACGACGATGTCTGCAATTATTATTTGTTTTCACCATTAACTTTCCCATGAATCATTGCATCGTTCTTTCTTTTTATAAACTTATTGCAACGACCAGTCATCCACTAGTTCAAAAACCAACCTCTACGCCAACGAGGGTTGACACAGATGGTAAGGAACGGACTCAATTCTCACAAGGAGGTGGGTTTGATTCTCTCTGCCGTTGTGAGGGCTCATTTGGTAGGCGATCTCATAAGTTCCTTGTAAGTGCTTTGGGACCGTGCCCTGACCTTGGTGAGGGATCAATGCCAAACCCACCTAAACTTTTATATGTATAAAAAAAACCAACCTATGCTTTAGCAGACTTGATTGAATTGAAGCCTTTGAGACCCTCTCAACCTAACAAGAAATTGGGCTTGTTTTCTCTGTTACTGTTAGCATCCATGCATGCGCGCGCATACATACATACATATATATATATATGCACACTTGTATCAAAAAAAAAATATATGCACACTCTCCATGACACTGGTACCGCTACATTAATTGTAGCCAACCGGAAATTCAGAGGCATACGAACAAAACGGTACATGACGATACATCTACTTCACATGACTCCTTAACAATCAATGCATGTGGACTTGACAAAAGCAAATAATTTTCCTTATCATGGCAACCAATTTTTTTTTGCTAATATTAGAAACAATTTTGTTCAAAATGCTAAATGTTCGCACCTCTTCAAAATGCTAATTTTTTTTTGCTAATATTAGAAACAATTTTGTCTAATCCTTTTTTTAGACTCAATCCTCCTCAATGTCACCAATGGATTTGGGTTGGCATCAATTTCTTAAACTTTATCCGCAACCGGACCTTATAAAAGAGCTGATCTTCGCATGTTATCATGAACATATGCTCATTCCTATTTCCAAAGTTTTATGGGCATGATTTCAAACGTTTGTACATGAATGACTTCCATCATATCCAACACCCATATCTTCATGACCGAATTCCCTGACATCATTATTACTCTGGGTCTGCAAAACCAAGTTAGGATCCTGCCTCTGACCCTGAAAATATGATCTTGAAGCATCCCCTTCTTTCCCTACACTGCTTGGTAACAAGGTACTTATACATATAAGTACGTATAACAGTGTTTTTCTGCAAAATGAGGTAATCTCCTCCACATATTTGTCTCCGCTTGTGTGAATAAATTCATAAGTACTTCTCCATCGCTTTGCCAAACGGACCTGCATTCAATACTTCCCCTAACACTACAAGTCCGGAAACAAAGCCAAAGGATGTGATTATGGATATGATATAAAAATTGCTTTCACATGGAACAGATTTTGGCGCAGCCAAAAATTGAAAATGCTGACTCGGAAGAACTATCTCGGATGAGAATAGTACGTAGAATATATGGGAGAGAGACAAACGTAGTTAGATCCAGTGAAAGGATTCTATACCACTTGCGTGAAACTTGTATTTGAATCTAATCAAAAGAAAGCGCTAGATCTTT
>JANTPZ010103663.1:0-12711 GCA_025593235.1 Vachellia pachyceras
TCCAAGATATGAGAAGAAATGGGCCAACAAAACAAAACATGGTGTGGTTGATGACTCTGCAATTCGAAGTCGAATTCAAAAGTATGTTTGAAATTGAGCTGAATTGTAACGCTGTGTATTATTTGGTGCTTATAAATATTATTATGTGATTGGAAACAGTTATATTTGCCTTTCATTTCTGTGATAGAAATATAAATGCAAGTTTACTCCCACCAAATTAGAAAAAGCACGCAAGTGAAGTGTGTCTGGCCTTCCTTTTTTCCTCAGCTGGGGACACCTAAAAAAAGCAACTTGCGGTTCTGAATTCTCAACAAAGTAAACAACTCTTCAAGTAAACACTCCGTAAGTTGCTAAATTTAAATAATATTATATTTATTGAGATGTCAAACTATAAAAAAAATCAATTAATCATGTGATGTGAGATCACTCACCCACAAAAAAATTGGCATTACGTCTCATAAAACGTGCTCCGCATATATTTGGATTTTCCTACGCTAATGCAAACATTTGTGCGTGTCCGAAATTTTTTGGGAGAAAAATTTACGGATTTCAAGATTTTTTTACGAATTTCACGATACTTTCTATCTTAACTTGCGTGTACCGTTTAGGGAAAGATTTCCCAAACATGCACAAAATTTATGCATACCATTCCTAATTAACAGACCTTTGCTTAAATGACAAAGACTCCTCACTTAAATCTCACACAAATATAGATTTGAAATTCACTACTAATGTAAAGATTACAAAAGGTGGGTTGACTTTCTTTGAAATATTTAAAAAAACCAAACACATCACTTAACAATATTTATCTACACATATCAATTTTTAAGTTAAGGAAATTAATTTAAAGAAAAATGATACATATAAACACCATTAAGTAGCATATTTAACTTCCTCAACATTTTGTTTGATAAAAATTTTTTTAACCCCAATAAAATTAATTAACTTTTACATTAAGGATCGATGATAATCACTTATAGATATTCTTGTGAGTAATTTTTAAAATTTAAACCAATTTTAACCATGTTAACTTGGATACGACTTTTGTCAACTTTTTCCTGGAAAATAATGGGTTGCAAATACCCTTTTCTTCCTTTGTGGTGAGTTTAATTATGATTTTCGCTTGGGCCAAGGAAACAGTGTCCAATGTATCCAGAAATTAACATTGGCTGAAAAATAAAATACGCCCGCGGCGGCGGCGGCGGCAGCAGAAGAAGGAGAAGGAGATAACCTTATCCATTTTATTGTTGAACCCAGCTGATCCATCCAATCATCTCTCTAACGATATCTTAATTAACTTGACCTTTATCAAATAACAAATTGAATTACAAGTCAAGTCTGGAAGGAACGAATCTTCTTGTCTTTCTCCATTCATAATTCAACCAGTGATTAAAACCACTTTATTCAAGTGGCTCAATTTACATTGCCTTTTCATAAATAAAAGGTTTAAATCGAACGGCTTTCGAAATTTAGTTAAAACTAAGAACGAAAATATAGCCTAACTATTATTACAATATTTACAAAGCCTTTGCTCAAGCTCCTTAAAACTCTACTGAAATCAATTTAACACTACTTACACACAAAGACATGCCCCTCTTTATAGATTAAACAAAATGGAATTCTTTGAAAAAAAGGTAAGAGTAGTATTTACTTTGTTATTAGCTGCTTCTGTTTGAATTTGAATTATCATAAGCAGCTCATTAACTCGTACCATAACATATTAATTAGGCTCCCATGCATATCCAACTCGCAAGCCTTCTAGAAATAGCCAATTAAACTCTCTCCTTTTTCTTGTGGAGTTCACTGTTGGGCTGAAGTTGTATTTGTTCTCTGCAGATCACCCGTTTTGAAGCTTGTAAATGAGCAGGAGACTAATTAAAGTGATCAGTATGCTATTTTAAAGCAGCTTTAACTTCAACTGATGGTCTGATACATTATATTGAAAGTATTTTATCTCTTTGATTTATAACAAAATATTGACAGATAACCCTTCTTTTGGGAAGCCATAATGGGTCTAAGAGATTCAAATTACATCAAGCGACAACATGCGAAATATACATTAGACATATATAGCAGTCCAAAGGTTCATATATAGAAAATTAGCTAAGAGATTCGACAGCGATACACACACACCTGAGGTTTCATATATATATAATATATACAGGAATATGGCCAACGAGCTAGCGTCGCTTTTCATAAAAGCAAGACTTTTAAACAAAGAACTGTAAATTTTTTTGTGAAAACGAAGTGGACTGCAAGTAGAAACCGATCGTCGGCTACCTTAGCTAAACATGCTGCGTCTAACTCTCTTTCACACGTCGCACATGCATTATAATTTCTCAGAGAAACGCACTTTTAGTCATCATGAAAACCTCAAGTCGATTTCCGAAACCATTCATTAATGTTCCAATTTTTTTATCTTTTTCTCAAGCTATCAAGACATGGTTAAATTAAATCATCATTAGCAACCTTTGCAGGAAAAAAATCAAAATTTTCTGATAAACATAAGAGACCTTTACGATCTCCACGAGTTGCATCTGGATCTGCACGGGAATATACATAAATACACCTGGCGGGACAGATAGTTACAGTGTGAAAGTATTATTGGCAGTGTAGAAAAACGTAGATCTAAGCGAAAAAGAAACCTAAAACAACAGATCAAAGGCTGACTGCAACCATCAAACTCTTGTTGATCCTGCAATAGAGTTGTAGCCTTCTCTGCTGACACGCGTGAAGAAGGAGCAGGGTTACACACACAGCCAATATATAGCATTCGTCTGCAGATGAACCTGCACCTAATTAAGCAGGGCTCAACCTCATGGTTGTTCTGCTTAGTTTGGATAAAGTATAGGGTCGAGAGGCAAGTAATAAAGTGCAGGTGCAAATGCAGATAAAAGCCACATTGGCGACCACAATCTAATCCTATAACCTCAAAACCTAAACTGCCTTCCCCCTTCCTTACTCTCATTCTAATTGTGTGCGAGCGCATGTATATATAGAGAGGGAAAGAGAGTAAAGTTCACAGAGACAGGAAATATATATTACATATCCATGAGTTATGTTTGTGTATATTATAGAATGTTTTTACCGTTGTTTTTTTTTGGGGTTAGAGTTGTTAACTTTGATGACATTCTCCATACTCTATTTGGAAAAATTATTAACAGATCTTATATAGAAGACTTATGTACGAGTTTATTTGGGGAGATTATATGTTTGGAGTTTAAAATAGTGGTGCCTTCTTATTTATATTAATTGTATAGGAAGTTGCTGAATTTTTATCATCCTTGATGGAGGAATAGAATGATGGCGGTATTTTTATTATGAATGATATGTGGACGTTGAATTGACGAGAATGATAATTGATTGTGTGTGATGGCATTAAGAAAGTATTTTTAGACGAGTTGAAATAAAACTTTCTGTACCTATTTACTTTTTAAATCATGTTGTAAAAATAATTTTTACATCTAATATTCACAGCTGGTACAATATCTTGTGGCAGAATCATTCAATGCAACCACGGTGCTTCCAATTATTGAAAGACGGGGGAAGTTTGGAGAATGCATCGAATAAAATTAACTATGATATTCTACTGTGATAATGTAAGAAATACAATCAAATACTCTGTTGAATCGAGCATAAGTCTTCATTTGTAATGTTATTAATTGGGGATATTATACAAAGAAACCTTTCACATATGTGTAATTGAATTTTTACGTTACGTGGAACTAAGTTTCCACATGTAAAATTGAGCAGGTATTGTTCTCTAATTAATTCTTTAATAGAGATTTATTCTCAACTCTCCCTACTTTTTTTTAAAAGTGTATATATATATATATTTTATTGAAGATAATCTTTTCGAATGCATTATGAGGCAGTACATGTATTCATCTATCCTATCAAAATTTTCACTTTTATTTATGAGAAATTGATTTCTAGAAAATCGACCAAACCCGTTTGGTTAGTTGGCACACACAGGTTAGGAGTTTTGATTATGTGTTTGTTTGAGAACTTCATTCCTTCAACAATATACGTAAGTCGGGACAAAATCATTTAAAAATCCGTAAAACTCATCTAAAAATCCATATAAATAATTTTAAAATCAGTAAACTCTTTTTTTCCAACCAAATTTTTAAACTCCAACTAACGGGGATTGGACTGAAGCTGGGAGAAGGGGATAAGGATACAAAGATGTCCAATTATTGTTCCCGATATGGAAGCGTTTGATAGACGTGCCGCGTGCGTACCCGCTTTGTCTGCGCCACGATCAAGCTGGGCTAAGGCCACGTGATTAGAACGATGCGGGGCACGTGGGATTTGATGGCCCTCCTAATGGGTGGCTTCCACGTGGAGGCATTGTCTGACGCATTCCAGGTCATGGCAATGCCATCGTGTGGGCCTGGGTCCCAGATTAAAAGGAGAACCCAGGGTGGGCCTCCTGGGTCTGGACCCAATCTCTGCTTTTTCTCATGTGATCTTATTCGTTCCATAAACCCAACAAATAGTCAATGAAAACCGGGTTGGGTCACCAAAAGGGTTGGATATTGCAAAAGGGGCCAGTCCCTTACAATTTATTGAAATAATGTTTAAATCTATGTTGAAATGTTTAAATTGAGTTCGAGTCTTTATGTATGCAGTAGCCACCGTTAGAAGACTCACCCACCTTGTATCAAAAAAAAAGAAGACTCACCCACCATTTCCAGGTGCGGGACACGGGTCGGGTCTGGATTAGTCGGAGCAAAGCTCCAGAGACCGGGCGGGAAACAAAAAAAATCTATGTTAAAATATATGCCTACATTTAGTAATTGTCAATGCCTCGAATATAATTGTATTAAGTAAGATGATACCCATGTTTAACAAAAAAGAAAAGAAAACTATATTGAATCCATCAACTTTCAAAAAATTAAAATTCGAATTTTAATTAGTAGAGATATCCGCATTTAGTATCCAATAGTGCTTCAAAGTAATATTACTTTAAAAAAACTGCTCATGATTAGTAGCAACACTTAATGCTGATAAATAGTCATATAACACAAGTCGTTTTATTTTTGGTAAGTTGTCAGTAGCATGATTCAATTTTTTAAACTGTGTTAAACATGGGAGGCCCATCGAACTCGTATTCAAAGAAAATAAATATAAAATGATTAATTGATTTTTATTGTGACCAGAAAGAATATAAAAAGGAAACATTTTTGACAGTTTTTGTGTAAAATTCAGGTATTGGGCCGGTGACGTTTGCTCACGTTATCCACTTGGTGACTTGGCATTGAGCCTGATTTCAGCAAGCACGATCATATGAAAGGGCCCATAATCCATCCAGGCCCAATATCGTTGACCCAATCACGGTGGCGGTGGAGGCTGTGGCGCCCATTATCCTTCCATTCTCTTTCCCTTACCTAATTTTCCAATTAACAAAGTCAATTTGCCCTTATGATTTAATATCAAATCACACGTTCATCTTTTTTATATCATATGGTTCACTCAGTATTTTTCTAAACCCTAAACTTTTATGAAACAAATAATCGCAGGAGTATAATTATAATTATATATAAGGAACACTGAAATTTTTTTTGTGTTATATAAACTTTATGGCAAATAAACAACTAAGATCATAATTTTAAAATATTATTATCAATTGCGTCAAGTTTTATAATCACATATACAAGTGTGCCCCCTTTTCCATTGAGATTTGTAGTTAAATATCATTATTTCAAAAATACAACATTTAATTATACATTATCGAACAATTTGACTAATGAATGCAATCAACTTCATTTGGAAATATTGCACCCAAGTGTAATCCAAGATGGATGATGCCATTTAGAGGTGGGAGGCCCAACTCGTCTACGCTCAACCTACTACTTTTTTTTTTTAAATTTTTAAAATACTATATTACATATTTTATTACTTTTTTTCATCTTAATATTTTTTATAAAATATAATAAATAATACATAATACATTTAAAAATAGTATAAAATATTTTATTTTTTCCATATGAATTTTTTTATAATACTATATTTAAAATTATGATAAAACATTAATACTTATATTTTTGAAAACTTAAAAAATATCATTATTGAAAATTTATTGGTGGAAAAAGAAAAATATGAGTTGCGACTATACAATCTTATAGAAAATATTGGATAAAAAAAGAAGAAGTTTAATTTTTTTGAGAAAAAGATATTAACGGATTGACAAACCGCCACTGATGGATTCAGACTGCATTTCTGGAGCCCATTATGTGACGGGTTGTTGATGGACTGACCCGTTTTCCCTCATCTAATGCTAGTGTCGTGAACACAGAAAAGAAATGACTTCATTAGTATTAATATGAATCAAATTAAATAACCATCAGTTATGTTATCAAAGAATGAATGAATTTAACAGAAAAAGGGAAAGAAATAACGAATTAATGTGAAAACCATGTGCATGTGGAGGGTGTGATGATACGAAGATATGCAAGAGAGAGAGAGAGAGGTTGGGGCACACCATGTTCCGTGCGCACATAATAATGCGTCACACATAACATAAGAATATGCACAAAATGGAGCCTACGGGCATATATGTACGTACGTAGGTGTATTTCTATATGCATTACATGACTCGCATACATGATTCATGATGGATCATTCATGCCTTCTCCTTCAACACTTGAACTCCAAGCATGACTTGACCTGACCGGTTACCACTCCCCCCACTATCCTCTCTCGCGTAACTAACCCTCCCTCTCCTTTATAATCCTTCTCTCACTCCCACTTCCTCTCTGCACAACAATTCACAATGGGCGAGGTGCCATCGATTTCCTCTCTTTCTGCCCCCTCCCCCTGCCCTCTCCTCCTCCTCCTCCTTTGCTGATCTTTATGTCATTGTTGCAGAAGAAGAAGAACCAGAAAAGCGATGGCCAAACAAAGGAGAAGAACGATGCCGCCAACAAAGGCGAAGCTACTCCCACCACCGTCGTCTTGAAGGTCGACTTGCATTGTGACGGCTGTGTTTCCAAGATCACCCGTTTCCTTAGGTGCTTCCAAGGTCTGCGCCCTTCCCGCTCTTTCACTTCACACTCTCTCTTCCCCCCATTCTCCACTTTCTATTTTCTCCATCACGCAATTTCTTCTTTCTAATTCTCACTTCCCATATTTTATGTCTCCTAACAATTCCGTTTCTCCTCTGATTTTCGCACTAGCAGCTCACTTGTTCTCTTCAATTTCTCTACCGTTCCCACCTTTCGCTTTCTGTTTTTAATACTCTATTTACTTTCTTTTTACCCAACTCAAGTGAAATTCCACATTGTTGTTAAAGGAGTGGAAACTGTGAAAGTAGATGGTGATTCCGGCAGGGTTACGATCACCGGAAATGTGGACCCCTCGAAACTCCGGGACAAGCTCGCCGACAAGACCAAGAAGAAGGTGGACCTCATCTCTCCCCAACCTAAGAAGGACAACAAGGACTCTAAAACCGACAAGAAGAAGCCCGACGACAAGTCTGAGAAGAAGAACCCCGACGACAAAAAATCCAAAGAGGTCAGCTCCTCACATTCAACCCCAATTTCTATTTTAAGTTGCATTCTGTTCCGTATGCTTATCCAATCCAAAATCCTGTGTATTTGGTACATAATTTTGATTCTGTCAATGAAACGGCCTCAGCAGTCGACGGCGGTTCTGAAGATGGCACTCCATTGTCAGGGATGCGTTGAGAGGATTCGCAGGACAGTGTCCAAAACCAAAGGTGGGATGCACTGATCGTGTTCCCTAATTCGTTATTCTCCAGATTATTTGTTTCTTTTTTCTATTAATGTGTTTGACGGATTTTACAATGGCAATGCAGGAGTTAAGGAATTGTCCGTAGACAAGGACAAGGAAACCGTGACGGTGAAGGGGTCTATGGACGTGAAAGCTCTGGTCGAAAATTTGAAGGAGAGGCTGAAGAGGAACGTTGAGGTGGTTCCTCCCAAGAAGGACAAGGACAAAGACAAGGATAACGACAAGGAGAAAGAGAAAGGTGGCGCGGGTGAGAAAGAAGGAGGCGGCGGGAAGAAGAAAGGAGGTGGAGATAATAAGAAGGCTGAGCATGAAGCTGGCGGCGGTGGAGGGAAATTGGAGCAGAGCAGGATGGATTTTATGTTCCCTCCCTATGCATATGGGTATACTTACGGTCCTGTTTATTATATGGAGCCAGTGCATCCACCACAGATATTCAGCGACGAGAACCCAAATGCCTGTTCCCTCATGTGAGGTTTCAGATTGTTTCTGTCTGCATGAGAATGCAGGGGAACACGGTTTTCTTTCTCTGTTTTTTTCTTTTATGTTTTGTTGGTAGTAGGCTTGAAGTTGAAAGTGAATGGATGAAGCGTAGGGAAGTAGAGTTGTTTTTGTGGTAAGTAGAAAGATTTTCATGTGAATAACAAGGGCACGATGTGTAAATGATAAAGAAAATGGCTTCTGTTTTCTGTATCCCACTTCGGGATGTTACTTTCTGCCCATTTAGATTCTTTTAATAGAGCGAGAAGCTGGGAATGTTGCAATAATTGGAAAGGCGAATAGAAACCCATCACGTCTGGCCTAAGCAAAGCATGCTCATGTTATTTGTCCTATGGCTGATGGAGTAGGTCACTCTATTCATTTTTTTTTGTGCCCCTTTTTCCTCTGCATCTTGTTCTATTCATGGCCGAGAGTGCCATTTTCTGCAACCCAGGTTCGTTAGCGGGTTCAAGCTTAAAACCAGGCATTGCCACCATAAGATCCGCCTGTGGGATCACTCATTGTTTTATTATCCTATTTTATGTTTTTTTTGGCATACCATTCCAGCATATGTTCTTTCCCGAGTTTTCTTTTGTGGTAAGATCAGAGAAGGCATATTGTGAGGAGAATTGGCTCTTTATTCTTGCAAAAGGATTGATCTTACTAATGGTACTGTACTATCCCAATGCTCTGTGCTCACCATTATGCACCTTCACTATACAAAGTGGCATGGCAAGGCTACCCACAACCAAACAATACCAGGGTAGTTCAATGATAGCCATTTTAAAGTCATTGAATTATCTTTATTCATCCATTCAAGTTCAATGATAGCCATTTGAATGATCTTGGACTAGTTCTCTATTGTTCTAATCTCGCTTTTGTTAGAGGAAAAAAATCAGATTCTTAAAAGATTGAAGTTGATATATTCTACAATAATATCTCAAAGATTGCCAAGTGTGAAGTAATCATTAATTGCCCACAATAAGATAGTGGCCCGCACCACAAGGGTCAAGTGTCTTTTTGTAGAAGAAAAGGATTAAAAGGGAAGTAATCAATGATAATAGACTCAACTTGGGAGGCACGTGCGGTGCTTCTCGTCTGTAGAAAGCACTAACGTGCGATATCATACTGTGAGGTTTTTTTTTTGGTATTTATGCATCAAAATACGTTGGATGTCATGATGATCCTATGTGCCTCTCCACAGTCCACACCATGTACTCAAGCCTCCCCCACCATTTTTGTCTGCCTTTGGGAAAAGTAGCATGAACCTTCTCAGAAATTCGCAGGTTACTTCCATGGATGGGACACCGATACAAACATGACCTCCAAACCCAATTATCAAAGTGAGTTCTCCGAGCAATAAAATCTCACGCATCTCAATATTTATTCAAACTCAATTACTGTCAGATCTAATCCAATGATGAAATACTTTTAGGATCTTTTATTATTAATATTACTTTTTATTAAAGTGTGTATTCAACGTGTGCTTTTCGTATATTCGGAGTAAAAGTATATGCGTTTCTGGGATTCCATTACCATGGGGTTAAGTTTTTTGTTTTTCACTTTTCAAGTCTTCCCCCTTATCTCTTAGGTGCTAGACATGATGATATTGCATGAATTCAAAAACAAACCCATGTGAGGCTAAGCGGGGCTGGACAAATCAGAGAGAATGTTAAGGGAATAAAAAGAGAAGAAAAACCAAAAGTGTAAAAAGCAGATTATGACTTGTGAGCGCCCTTTTTCTCCCAAGGGCATCTCATCATAGAGTTAAGAATATGCATTAGCTTCTCCAATCAATTATTGTAACTCATCAATAGCTTTTTACGACTCACCACAAGGAAACTTCTCTCAAAGTGCTCATTTTTTCCGATGTGATTTATTTCAACATGCCATTGCAATTTCTCGCAATGATGGGTTCTGCTTTCTTGAAGCCAAACACACAAAAAATTGCATTTGCTTTAAAATGGTACAGTCAGTGAAGAAGAAAACAACTTTTGAGGAAGGGGCCACATATAAAGGACCTGCCTGCACACATTCAAGAAAGAAATATTAACAGGGACACGGATTTAAAATACAAGCACCTCATCTAAGCTTAACAACAGGGACTGTATATGCTTGCAATTCCAAATTCTGAAAAATGGTTACTGTTCGCTCCTTATAATTAAATTCTGAGTCACCACGCTGAACAAAATTGAAAATTGAACAGGTAGGACAAAATTATTTGGGCGAAATCTGTTTATCTTCTTTGCGATTCAAAGGATCTCTGAGTCAATAGCCATTATTAGTTTATGAATTATTGAAGTTAGAATTCTTGTGGAATTAAGCAACTAGCAGTAGAGGTAGGTAAATTCGATGGATGGAAAAGCCATGGAATTGAAGGCGCAGATTTCAAAGTTCAATGTCACCTCTCTCTCTCTCTCTCTTCCTCCTTCCCTGCTATTATCATTACATCATGAGAACAAAGTCCTTGTAAGGCTTCAAGTCATTGATATTTGAGAGGCGGAAAGAAATTTCCTTTAAAGATAAAAAAAAATAAAATAAAGCGGACATAATTATGTAAACGACCCCTACACAAGACTTTCACTTTCGTTTCTTTGCTAAAGAGTACAATTCCTACTTTTCACTAAAAAGAAAAAAAAGAGCTCGGTTCCTATTTTCGTTTTCACTTTTGTTTCTTTACTAAAGAGCACAAGTCCTATTTCATTGTAAACCAAAAAGAAAGAGCACAAGTCCTATTTTCATTTCATGAATAGTTTGACGGGCTAAAAAGGCAAAAGAATTGAAAAGTCAGGGCCAATTTTTATACATACCTTCGTGCCATGGCTTACCTTTTAGGTTGGGAGGTCACCAAGTAGTCAAGTACAGGCATTTCCAATATTCAAATTCATTCTTTAAAATAAATCAACTTCAAACTTTAGCGAGATAATAAAAATTTGATCAAATTCATCGTAAAATAAATGCCTGACCACTTGAAGCATGTTAATTTTGCTAGAATGAAATGAGGTTAAATTCCTCTTTCCATGTATACTTTTGTTTATTGCAGCTTGCAAGTGTCATTCTCAGCACAAGACACTGCGGTTACATACAAAATTTTCAAATACGCACATGACATCTTCATTTTTAGAAATACATTGGCCAAACAAATTTTGAGAAGGGAAGATTAATGACTCGACCAAGAATTACTGGCATCATGGTTATCATCATCAAGGATGAGTCTAACTCAATAAGCATGTTCAACAGTGTTTTTTTGCAAAACGAGATAATATCTTTTACACATTTGTCTTGTAAATGGTAAAAACACTTCTTCACCGCTTTCCCAAACGGATCTATGACTCCTCAGGGCATTAACCATAGCCCATACTTTTGCTTGGCTCTTGAAGCCTTTCTTCCCTATTTCCTTGTTCACATTCACATGGATACCTCTTCCCTGTCCTTCATTAAGCCCCTCAACCTTGAGCCGCATGGCCAATACCTCTCCAACAACATATGCTGCTTTTGCATTGCAAGTGCGGACACACTAATGATTCCTTAATGGCATGCTCTGCAGTTGAAGGAGTTGCTACAATCCGTCCATTGTTTCTGTCTATCACATTCGCCGTAATATACTTTATAGATATGAATAATCTCAGCACATTGTAACATCCTTATTTTTTGAAATTATAATTAGTTGCTGTTAGATCTTAAATTAGTTAGAGGATAAAGCAAATCAAAATTTAAAAGAATAATAAAATTCTGATTTATTTATAAAAGAATAAGTATAATAAACAATGATAATCATTTATATATATGTAAATTTATTTAATTATTAAAATAAGTAAAAAAATATATTTTTTTGGATAAACAATTCTATTAAAAATATTATTTTCGTTTTTTTAAAAATATATAATATTTTAATACATATATAATATTATTTTATTTTATCATTTAAAAAAAAAAGAAAAAAAACCCTAACCCTAACCCTAACACTACCTCTATATAAACCACATATCCTTCACCCTAACCCTACACTCAGCCGCTACAGTAACCTGCATGCCGCTATAGTAAACAAGAAACTTAGAACCATCGTTCCTGTGCTCGTCCTTACCTCTCCTGCCTTACTTCTTCAGACTCTTGTTGAGAACCTTGGGGTAACTTTTGTGTGCTTGCTTGTAAGCTAGGGAGTGCAGGTAACTCTGAATATTCTTCCATATACTTGTGAACCGTATATGATTAAATTGTGATTGAATTATGTTTTATGCATTTTGAACTGAATTATATAAATAGAAACATTTAAAGTTTTCAATCTTTATATTGGCATGGAAATCTTTATAACTATCATAGCGGTTGCATTGTGATTGGGCTGGAGTATGGAGGAGAAATATGTATGTTGAGATTTTATCACATGATAAGCCATCACTCGGTGCACAGTGGATGGCATTTGTCAGGGCCCCTTTACCCGTGTCTTTCCTTTGGCCAGGATTGCATTGGAATTGTGGG
>JANTPZ010103707.1:0-14938 GCA_025593235.1 Vachellia pachyceras
TTATTTTTTATTTTTTAAAAAAAATAAAAAAATGTTGGCGGGTTGGCGGGCTGACCCGCCAACCCGCCATGCGGGCCGCGGGTTGAGAGATTCCAGCCCGCCACTTGGCGGGCTGGTGGCGGGCTGACCCGCTTTACCGCCTCTACTGATGAGCTTTATTTATAAGATGAAAAAAGTGGAAGGGTCAAGTTCGCTTTTTTGAATTGAGTGATGATGATGAAAGGGTGCGTTTTATGGCGTGTTTGGCTGAGCAGTGCCTGGGGCTGACATCAGCATTCTTTGGCTGAAAGCCAAACAAACACTGAAACAGCATATGCCTCTCTCTCTCTCTCTCTCTCTCTCTCATCCTTCATCAGCATTGTGAATATTCTTCACCTCTTATGTTATGTACCTTCATCTGCTCTTTCCCCACAAATCTTAATTTCGCTTAATTTAATTTAATTATTAACATTGGTTATACTTTCAACCTGCTTTTTAAGAGGAATTGCTACCAGTTTTCAAGAAGGACTTTAATCATTCAAAAATTCAATAATAAATTAATAATTGAAGAGTATGTAATAATGAATTTCATTTCAATAAAAGTACAATAAATTTGTAAGGTTAATGCACAAAACCAAACATGATTTTTTTATCAAATATGTCAAACACCGTATACTTTTTAAAATAATAAAAATACTTATAAACATTTAAAGTGACGATAAACATGTCATTACCGTTATATACATATATATATATATACTTATGCAACAAAAAGTGTAAACCCCCTAAAAAATATGTAAAACATTGTGTAAGAATTTGATACTTTAATATGTTTATGAACTAAAAATATTATATTTTGAAAGTAAATAATGGAATATGATTTTTTAAAAAATAATAAATATTAATCCAATCGGTAAGTATTCAACCCATAATACATAAATCATGACAAATCTCACTCTCAATATAAAAATCTAGTTGATAAACTTTTTGTAGATATTACTTTGAGTACTTTTTAAGACTGAAAACATACTTAAAGCTTTTGGCAAGACCTTATAGTTTAATTACACTTGAGAAGCTAATTGAATCAGTCCTTATTTTAATTTTAGTATGATTTTTTATCATGTAGTTGCACAATGACTTGATCTGAGTAAAAGTTAATATCATTAAATATAAAAATTAAAATTCGTTGAAAAACAACAATCAAATTAAAATTTGATTAAAGTGTAACAATCAACAATTCATATCAACCTGAAATAAAAATATCGACTCATAATCATAAAAAAAAAACATAAGAGTGCGTTTTGTGCCCCGTGACGAAGTCACATTGGACAATTTCCAGTGAAGTAAAAAGGAGGGCCATGGCTTTTGACCAGACTGGAAAATGAGAAACTATTTAATGGGGAAAAAATAAACTGACAACCAAAAATCAAAAGCAAAAGGTTCGAAGATTCTCCTAATTACTGCAATTTGCAGCTTTGCCCCATTTCTCAAACATGTCCCTGCAAAAATTCAAAAATAAACCCAAAAATTTTAATTTCCTTGGGAATCCTGATGTGATATCTCACCAAACTCTCTTCTCAAGTCCCTCCTTGCTTCTTAACAAATTTCTCCGGTAAAATTACCATTTACGAAATAATTTTAGGAATAGGAATATTTTAATTTAAAAAATACTGTTAAATGTATATTTGATATTTGAAAACGCTTTTCCATACACCCTATAATAATATTGACAATAGAGTTTGAGTTCCACGTTATACTAAAATTTATTAATAACAATTACTAGGAATATATATTGACACAATTTTCAATTTTCATTTGTTATTGATGTTACATTCATTATTGTGTATTTATTAAGTTTAATGAATAGTTTTAAAATTCTATGGTATACAACCTCCCCATCATAGCTGAATAAAAAATTTAGTTTAGTTTTAAATATAATATTATAATTTATTTGTATTTTATATGTTTGTTACATATGACTAATTTAACTAATCTTATTAATATTTATAAATTAGTTATATAATTTTTATATTATAGATTAGATGGGGTATTTATATACAATTGAGTCAATGTCCATGTTACTTTTGAAGTATTTTTGAAGAGTTAATTGGAAGTTGAACTTAATCCAAAATATATATGATATATCAATTTATTTATCTCTTAAATTTATAATTTTTCTTAAAGAATCCATATTAATTGTATATATTAAGTTTCTATTTAGGGGTAGTTATAATTAAAAATGATATTTTAAAAAAACTAATGTACATCCATTAGTCAGCTAAAATTATGGGCACCTAATTAAAAATAAAATAATAAGCCCAATAGACATAAAGCTGTGAGTGAGTTACGATAACATGTATCCAAAATTTACAATATTTATGTACAAATACAACTTAAATTCATAAAGTATACATAATTCTCTTCAATTCTTCATAGAAAATTACTCCACCTGATTCAGGAGAACTAAGAAATAAAAATTAATCCTTTAATTTTTATTAAATGATTTTTTTTTTCAATTTTAGTCATTTAAAATGAAGTTTTAAAGGAGAGAAGAACGTAAAGAGTAATATTTAAATATTAATTATAAAGGGTAAAATTGATAAATGAGTATTAATTACTCTAATGAATAATTTATCTTAAGTAATAAAGAATTCTTCTAGAACTTGTTTTATTATATTATATTGATTGAACATTTATTAAATATTGTGTGTGTTTGTCAACAATTTTTTGGATTTAAAATCCATTTTAGACATAAAAATCTGTTAGTTTGTGGACTCGATTCTTTCAAAATATATTATAAGAAAAAAACTTTTTTGGTAGAATAAATGTACTCTAAATCTAACATTTATTCAAATATAAATATATTGTATGAAAATGTATTTTTCCAAAAAAAATTTAAACCTATTACAACTATGGTTATAACAAGAAAACACCGACCGAAGAGACCCATCATGATGATGTGGGATTGCAGGCGTGCATTGGTGGACACAAGTCTACACAACCTTAAATAAATTAATTAACTAATAGGATTACTAAACTAAGCTTCATCGTAATTAGTAATTAATTAACAACAGTGTGATGATAGAAAGTTTAAATAGTGTTAGTAATTTAATAAGACTCTATGTGGTGCATGTGTTGTGTGGGATATGGCAAATCCTGCTTCATCATGGGGAGAATTTCATAAAGATTAATCACATATTTTTTTAATTTATTCTTTTTACCATAACCTTCACACACTCACATGCACGTGTATATGCATCTGATCCACACTTGTATTTCTTAGGGCACGTTTGGTATGCAGTAATTGATGGCATGAAAATAGAATTAGAATTGAACTCCATATTGAATACTTGTTTGGTATGACTAAATTGAATTCCATATGGAATTCAATTCAATAAAAAATGGTTGAAATGAATTCCACATGCTGATGCATGGAATTGATAAAATTCCATGGAATTCCAGATATAACCTTCCCATCATCTTGAGCATGTTCGACCACTGCATCACCAAGCACGTCCAACCACCACATCGCTTAGCATGTCCAACCACCGCATCACCGACCAACTCCGCAACGATGTCAGCGAGCACCTCTAACCCTGTGATGACATTCGAGACCCTGCGACGGCATTCAACGACCTCCGACCCTGCTTCATCTTCGTCTTTGTCTCCGACCCTGCGTCATCTTTGTCTTCGCCTTCGACCATTCACGACGGCACCAAATCTTGACGGTAACAGATCTTGATGGCGACAGGTCTACGAGAGCTCTGCCTTCGACTTCGACTTCAAGATCTACAATGAGGGATTGAGGTTTGGTGGGTGGTCGATCGGATGAGCAAGGGTGGTCGATCGGATGAGCAAGGGTGGTCGGTCGATCGAAGGAGCAGAGGGTCACCGGCGTGTGGTGGATGGTTGGTTGACGGTTGTTCGGTAGTCTGAGGTTTGCAATGAAAGAGGATGGAGGGAGGGGCATTTTGGTCCTTTTACATAAAAAATAAAATATATTTCCAAAGCATACCAAACGTACTTTTAAACCACATATCTATTTCCATATTCCTATCAATTTCCAATTCCATCAAAATCAATTCTACTACCAAATGGGCCATTAGTATTCCAATTCCAATATCAACGCTAGTCGTTTCTTGAATTAGTTTATTTTAGAATATGTTGATATTAATATATATCTAAATATGTAACTTAGTTAAATTATATTAGTCTTTAGTAACCTTATTACACATACACATTATATCCAACTATGAACAAATGAAAACGAATGATTGTTAATTATTAAATTAATTATGATTATTTTTGGAAAAAATTACTGAAAATTTCCTATTGGAAAATTTATTACCCAAATGGACTTAAAATTTGTTTCAAGACCCAAGTGTAACCTATTTTCACCAGGTGTAACTCTTTTTGAGCTGAATATATCTTCAACCATTAACAAAATATAAAGCATTCCCATATATGTGAAGATAGGTTGAGTACAATTAAAGTGGAATTGTACACCGTGGCGGAGCCACTCATTGATGAGGGTGGGCAAATGCCCTCACTTAATTTTTTATGTATGTAAATAACTATTAGATTTTTGTATGCACCAATTAATTTTTAAGATTTAAACCCACTCAAATTATTTATACTAACAAGTCTATTGTCACTTGCTCAAAAAAAAAATTCCCCAATTGCTACGAAGTCATGAGTGCGCCACTGATTGTACTAGTGGAAGATGAGCTGCACTAGTTCAAAGATCCAAGTGAGGCAACATAAGCTGATGTCCTTTTTAGGATATGCACCACTACATAGAATGATGCTACCTTGATGTAGTGGTGATATTATTGATGGTAGATATTTTGTCCGTTTGGAAAAGTGGTGGAAAAATACTTTTATAGTTTACGATGTAAATATGTAAATGAGGTTATCTCGATTTACAAAAAAACACTGTTGAATGTGCGTTTAGAGAGTCCAAACACTCTTTCAAATAGGCACATTATGTACACACATGCAATAATTTATTTTGGATAATTCAGCACGTATTCCAATCCTTATTATAAGTCTCCTGTAAAATAAATTTTGCATTCTAAATACAAGTCTACCTAGAGATTATTAACGCTTGCTTTACAATTAATTTACCCTTATTTAATTTTTACTATGAAAAGAAAGATGAGATGATGGGTGAGAACTCATAATGATTTATAAAGGTCGAAAGAGAAACAAAATTTAGTAAGATATGTTTGTAGAATTTTATTATAATAAAACATGATTAGTGATTTAACTGTCATTCTTCAATATATAATTATTTAAAACGGATTTACATTAAGTGAGTTGAGGAGTCACCTTTTTATGTATATCCCAAGTTATGGAATAAGCTTCGAAAAGTGCTCGTTTTTATGATGAGATGTTAGGACTTGAATCTTCACTAAGCTTTCACATGATATCAAGCACAACAAAAATAAAGGAAGATAAAAGGAAAAGACAAAAATGGTAATGGATTATTATGTCTACCATTAAAGGAAGTTCAAAGCTTTTAGCGCTTGTTTGGGAAGCCATTCTTCTCAACGGTGCACGTAAGTTGAGATAAAACCATCTCGAAATCTGTAAAAACCATCTTGAAATCCATAAAAACCATCTTGAAATCCGTAAAACCATCTCAAAATTCCCAAAATGCCTCGAAATCTGTAAAATCCATTTTCCCAACGGAGTTTCCAAACAAGCACTTAATTTAGTGGGTCGAATTATACAATTATATGTTAATATTAGTAAGTTTAATTGGAGATGGTTTTCTCCTTTCAATACTAACTCGATTTCGATACTTTATATGTCAAACCTTTTTTACTAAGATCAACACATATTCATGACTTAACTATTATCTTCTTAATAAAAAAAAAGGGGTAGGAAGAAAGAAGAATATAATGGAGAATCATTATAAGTTTTCAAAAATGAATTTAATCGATCAAAGGTTTTACCATAAATGAATTATATGCAATGGCAAGTTGCTATGCATAACAGGATAACACATTCATTTAATATTGAGACTTTTTAACAATTATTATATCTCGTATTTAATATAAGTCCTGGTTGACTTTTCTGTAGAGATTAAACAAGTTAAATAAATTGATACATTTATCATTTTTCTAAAATTAATTTGTCTAATGTATAAATCGATATATAATATAATGATACATATAACAATTTTAATATCTAATATAAAATAATTTGTTTATTTTCTTTAATATCTAAAAAAAATCAACTAAAACTTATATTAACAATTGATGATAGTATTTTTTTAATGAAGATATAATGTCTATTTAAATTAGCGGTGGAAATTATTTTTTTAATGTGATTTATGATATACAAGGTAAGTATGTAGCATATATCTTACCTTGGTATGCGTGAACATGCAAGGGCATTATTGGGCATATCACGTTGCAAAAACACAATAACGTAATAGATAAAATATCTTCATATAATTATATTATAAAGCGTTAATTACTTCAAAAAATAATTTCTGCTGCTACTTCAAACAAACTCAAATATAAAAGGGAAAGGTGGAGACGTGGAGTCGTAGGCACGACAGGAGGGAGGCAAAGCATTAGCCTTAGGGGTGGAGGCTGGAGCAGTGTGTAGCGTGGGATCCTGAGATGTGCTGTTTGGTGGGCCCCACCACATTACCCTTTATTCTCCCTTCGCTTTGGAAATCGGAACTCCCGCACTTCTTTCACCACTCCCAACCATTTAAGAGCACGCATTGTTTATTCTAATTATTATGTTATTCCTTAAAAAATGTAAATTATGTGTTTGACCATCGGTTATTTGTAGCCTCAAGTTGACCTTAACGTAGGTTTTATTACTTTTATAGATTTCAAAGTAAAATTTAAATTTTAAATTTTTTTTACAGATTTTGAGGTAAAATATAGATTGTAAAAGATTGTGTTTGGGAAGTTATTAGTTTTTATGGAGTTCGAAGCAAAAAATAGGTATAAACGAGGAAAGAGAAAGAAAAAAAAGTATGAACTATAAAATTTATTATGAGAGATGGTGTTATTTGACAAGAAAATGTGCTTGTTTGGGAACTCTGTTGGGAAAATGGATTTTACAGATTTCGAGGCATTTTGGGAATTTCGAGATGGTTTTACGGATTTCAAGATGGTTTTTATGGATTTCAAGATAGTTTTTACAGATTTCGAAATGGTTTTATCTCGGTTTACGTGCACCGTTGGGAAGAATGGCTTCCCAAACAAGCGCAATAACTTTTTCAAAACATAGATTTCAAACCGATGTTTTGTATCCAAAAATAGCTTTTCTGAAAAATGTGAGTGCTTGGACAAAACCTAATTTTTTGGGGTAAAAACCTAGGTTTTGAAACCAAATCTAGGTTTCAGGATGGTAAGTCAAACAAGCTTTTAATTATTTTTTTGCAAATATACCTTAAAAATTTAAAACTACATGTTAAACAAAACTGCTTTTGAAAAAAATATTAAATAAGTAAAAAAAAGTGTAACCTACCTCAAATTCCCATACCATCTTGATCAATAAATATTCATTCGATCCTTAATATAAAATTAATTTTATAATTTAATTTTTTTTCATCTAAGTGGATTCTATATTAACTATACAATGTAACTTATGCGTTGCAAAGATTACTATTTATATGGATATGGGTTTGTAAGGATATATATATATATATATAATATTACATGTGATTCTCAAAGATCCCACTCCGTGGCATACTGTTGTATTGTGGAGTCCACTATTCCAGATTCCACTAAAAATATGAATAAAGTAACAAGGTAATGGTGGAGGAAGCAGACAGAATAGCAAATCCCTAAGCCCAAACAAAACAAACGAACAAACCATGCCCATCCATCTATCCCCTTCTTGTCCCTAATCTATTCTATTAATCCCATCCACTTTCATCTTTGTGTTGGGGGAATTTTCAATTCCTTCCTCTTCCCCCTATGCCCCTCCACAACATCCCCATGCTTCCTTAATTTATTTATTTTTTGTGAACAGAGGCTTATGGCCCCCCACAAACCCCCCGTATTCAACACACTTTTCTAAGTCCATGACCTTCTTCAACTGGATCTAATAACCCGGAGCGGGGATATAATTTTTAGCACACCCCTATAAGGTGTTTTGCACCAACGGTGGGTAATCCCCTTTCAACAAGCGCAACTCCAGGTTTGAACTTGCATCAGACTGGGAGGTGATAGTTGCCTTTACCACTGCACCCTAGTGCTTGTTGGCCATACTTCCTTTATTTGATCAACACAATCCCTCTCTCTTTCTCTCTCTACACACATATCCACAACTCGTGTGTGTGTATGTGGAAGTAATGATTTGGTACATTCATTGTTTTTGTGGAATCTTGTGAGCATGCACCTTAAGGCCATAATCATCATCAAGTTTGTGTTTTAGCCCTTGCTTATATTCTTGTTTAGAACCTAAATTTAAGCCTAGATCCAAGCTGTTCATGTTAATTTTATTTTTCCAATGTTTAAAAAGGGATGAAATTGATTGATTTTTTTATTATTTACAAAAAATAATACTTATAATGATATGTTTATGTGTTTGATGATCCCTTTTAGGATGTGGTTTTTATTTTGTAGAGTATATGAGAAGGAGAGTGGTCCTGCTTCTATTATGGCATCTAGCCCCTAAAGTCTTCATGCATATGTGGTGTTGTTGCCTTGTTGGGTTCAAAACATGCAAGCTTATGTACTTTCATCAACCTTCTTATTTCTCTTGGGAGATGCAAATTCCAATAATATATAGAAAAACAAATACATGCAGCCTCCTCGGTTTTTGATAAAGGGTTCGAATGATTTTCTTCAAGTGATGATAAAAAAATAAAGGGTAAAGTAGCATTTTTGCCACGGAAGTACACACGTTGGAGCACTGTGTATCCAGAAGTTTTCGAAGGACCAAATTCACCACGGAAGTTTTAAAACGCAGAACTTTTCATCTGGATCAACAGAAGCGTGACGGCCGTTTGTCAACTAGGATACACTGCCACATCATCCTCCAGGTCAGTGTAATTCGAATGAGTGATATATCGCATTCGGATCAAAAACGAAAAACTTTTTAAACCGAACATAGAAAAAACGGTTTATATTAATATATTATAACATATACTTATATAACATATTAAAAATTAATATACTAATATATTAATTTTATATATGTAAAAAGTAAATATTAAATAAAAAATATCTATAACTATATATATAAATATAAATATTTGATTATACTTGTTACACCGCATGGAAATATCCATCCATGCGATGTAAAAGGTATAAGTAATATATTATTATATTAATAATATATAATATATTAAATAATAAATACATAATTATAAAATATATTATAATTATTATATTTTTTGTATAATATTTAATTTTTAAATATATAACATTAATATATTAATAATTATTTATTATTTATAATATATTTTATAATTATTTATTATTATAAATAAATAGCTTTTAGATTGCACGGACTTCAGTGCGGTCTAAAAAGCTTGCCCTTCGAATGAGAAATCGAATGGCAAGCATAATATATAATGCGGTGTAAAAGGCTTGCTCTTCTTGATTATTCGAATGAGCCCAATGTTCATTCGAATGAAAGCTTATTACTTTCACACCGAAGGATACTAATTTTACACCGCACGTTAATCCATGAGGTGTAAAAGAATTTTGTTTTAAAAATATATATATATATATATATATTAATTTTAGACTGCACGCATATTCGATTTAGAATGAGGCTCATATTTGATTTAGAATGAGGTTCATTCGAATGAGGCACATATTACTTTAATTGTTAAAATTTTAATACATTTAATAAATCATATTATTTATTTATCTTGTTTTATTTAAAAATATAAATTTTAATGATAATTATTAAAAGATAAAAAAATGTATTGTTGTTAAAATAATAATTTTTAAATAATAATTAAGAAATTAAAAATAATACTTATTTTTTTATTTATTAAAATTTTAATAAATTTAATATTTAATATTATATATTTATCTTTTATTTTTTAAATATAGATATTTTAATAATAATATTAACAGTAAAAATGTATTATTATTAAAATTTTATAATTTATTGTTATAATATTTATTTTTTGAATATATTAAAGCATATACTGTTTAAATAAGGGTAATGTAGCATATACTGTAAATCGAATATAGTCATCACTCTAAATCGAATGTGAGCCCTATACTCAATCGAATATGTGACTCACTCTCAATCGAATATGTGCCTCACTCTCAATCGATTAACGTAAGGTGTAGAAAGTGGACTTTCTACACCTTTGGAGGCAACTTTTTAAACCGTTTGTTGAAAAAACGGTTTAGAAAGCCTTCATTCGAATGAAAGAAATGCTCATTCGATGAGTTCACTCTTTATAAACGCTTTAGAAAGCTTAAATTTTAAAATGCTGTAACTTCTTCATTTCAACTCCAAAATTGACAAATGACCTATAGTTAGAAAGCCCTTTGAGTCTACTTTCAAATGGAACAAGTTTCATGATCATAGGATTTTTATTTTAAGAGATATGATAAGAAAATCAAACATGTATTAGGATTACGTATATTCCATATATATTGGTTTTTTGATTATATCTCTCAATCCAGAGATCCAATTGCTTCAAAACTTATCTCATTTGAAAGTAGACTCAAAACCGTTTTTTCAACCAACGGTGTAGAAAGTGGATTTTCTACATTCAAATGAAAGAAATGCTCATTCGAATGAGTTCACTCTTTATAAACGATTTAAAGAGCTTAAACTTTAAAATGCTATAACTTCTTCATTTCAACTCCAAAATTGACAAATGACCTATCATTGGAAATTCTTTTGAGTCTACTTTCAAATGAGATAATTTTTGAAGCAATTGGACCTCTGGATTGAGAGATATCATCAAAAAACCGAACATATATATGGAATATATGTAATTCTGATACATGTTTGGTTTTCTTATCATATCCCTCAAAATAAAAATCCTATGATCATGAAACTTATTCTATTTGAAAGTAGACTCAAAGGGTTTTCCAATGATATGTCGTTTGTCAATTTTAGAGTTAAAATGAAGAAGTTACAGCATTTTAAAATTTAAACTTTCTAAACCGTTAATAAAGAGTAAACTCATTCGAATGAGCATTTCTTTCATTCGAATGAAGGACTTTCTAAACCGTTTTTTCAACCAACGGTTTAAAAAGTTGCCTCCAAAGGTGTAGAAAGTCCACTTTCTACACCTTACGTTAATCGATTGAGAGTGAGTCACATATTCGATTGAGAATGAGGTTCACATTCAATTTAGAGTGATGACCATATTCGATTTATAATGAGGCATGTATTCGATTTACAGTATATGCTACATTACCCTTTATTAAACAGTATATGCTTTAATATATTCAAAAAATAAATATTATAACAATAAATTATAAAATTTTAATAATAATACATTTTTTACTGTTATTATTATTATTATTATTAAAATCTCTATATTTAAAAAATAAAAGATAAATATATAATATGAAATATTAAAATTATTAAAATTTTAATAAATAAAAAATAAAGTATTATTTTTAATTTCTTAATTATTATTTAAAAATTATTATTTTAACAATAATACATTTTTCTGAATCGAATATAACCCTCATTTTGAATCGAATATGCGTGCAGTCTAAAATTAATATATTTATATATATATATATTTTTAAAACAAAATTCTTTTACACCGCATGGATTAACGTGCGGTGTAAAATTAGTATCCTTTCGGTGCAAAAGTAATAAGCTTTCGTTCGAATGAACATTGGGCTCATTCGAATAATCAAGAAGGGCAAGCCTTTTACACCGCATTATATATTATGCTTGCTATTCGATTTCTCATTCGAAGGGCAAGCCTTTTAGACCGCACTGAAGTCCGTGCGGTCTAAAAGGTATTTATTTATAATAATAAATAATTATTAATATATTAATGTTATATATTTAAAAATTAAATATTATACAAAAAATATAATAATTATAATATATTTAATAATTATGTATTTATTATTTAATATATTATATATTATTAATATAATAATATATTACTTATACCTTTTACACCGCATGGATGGATATTTTCATGTGGTGTAACAGGTATAATCAAATATTTATATATAGTTATAAATATTTTTTATTTAATATTTAATTTTTACATATATAAAATTAATATATTAGTATATTAATTTTTAATGTTATATAAGTGTATGTTATAATATATTAATATAAACCGTTTTTTCTATGTTCAGTTTAAAAAGTTTTTTGTTTTTGATCCGAATGCGATATATCAGTCATTTGAATTACATTGACCTGGAGGATGATGTGGCAGTATATCTTAGTTGGCAAACGGCTGTCACACTTCCGTTGGCCCAGGTGAAAAGTTCTGCGTTTTAAAAAATTCCGTGGTGAATTTGTTCCTTCGAAAACTTCCGAATATACAGTGCTCCAACGTGTATACTTCCGTGGCAAAAATGCTACTTTACCCAAAAAAATAAATTACTCAATTACAATATATATTTAAAATACATGTATATCATCATATTGTATATTCATTTATGAGTAAGATGAATTGGTTTTAAGAAAAATAATAAATATATCAATTAATTACTTTCATTAATCTCCAAAAAATTTAACCGACTCTTATATTATTTATGAGTATATATTTAACCGACTCTTTTATTATTTATGAGTATAAAATAAATTACTCAATTATAATATATATTTAAAATACATATATATCATCATATTGTATATTCATTTATGAGTAAGATGAATTGGTTTTAAGAAAAATAATAAATATATCAATTAATTACTTTCATTAATCTCCAAAAAATTTAACCGACTCTTATATTATTTATGAGTATATATTTAACCGACTCTTTTATTATTTATGAGTATAAAATAAATTACTCAATTATAATATATATTTAAAATACATATATATCATCATATTGTATATTCATTTATGAGTAAGATGAATTGGTTTTAAGAAAAATAATAAATATATCAATTAATTACTTTCATTAATCTCCAAAAAATTTAACCGACTCTTATATTATTTATGAGTATATATTTAACCGACTCTTTTATTATTTATGAGTATAAAATAAATTACTCAATTATAATATATATTTAAAATACATATATATCATCATACTGTATATTCATTTATGAGTAAGATAAATTGGTTTTAAGAAAAATAATAAATATATCAATTAATTACTTTCATTAATCTCCAAAAAATTTAACCAACTCTTATATTAAGGAATAATGATAGCATTAAAAAGAGTGACTTGAATTTACACACCTATCGGTCTAAAATATAGGACACGTTCTAAAAGAAATTATTGATCCAAAGAATTATTGATTAACAATTTTTAAATTTATCCCTATTTATTAGTGATACATGATACATGTTGCATATCAAGAAAAAAACAACAGAGATGCTAAACAGATTTGAGTGTGGACAAAGTTGAAAAGCTCTTTCAATTGAAGACAACATTTAATGAATTAACTTCTATTTTTTTAATTATGATGAGGTGGTTCAAGTTAACTTATATTATATATATATATGATGAAATAGTAATTTAACTAGCAATTGTTGGAATGGATAAATGAAAAAAATCTCATTTCATTTTAAGATGGACTTTCTATGTGTAAGAGATTTTGATGTAGTATTAATTCTGTCAAATACCAAAAAAAGAAGACATACTTTACGTTTTAGATCTAAAATTAAAGTCTGGTCAATCATGACCATGCTAAGCAGATTTTAATAATATCCCTACCTCTAATTACACATGAATGAAAAGACTCATACCTTAAAAACAAAGTACATATTTATTGAAGATTATAATTATAGTGGCATCATTAATAGTGAATCCATTAATCCCCTCAATATAATGATCTCTTCATTTTAGTTCTAAAGCCGTAACATTCATACAAAAACCAATAATGCCACCTAAAAAGCAACTTTGAGAAGTGAAAATGAACAATAATCATTGAACTGAGTTGCTTTTATTTTATTTTTCAAAAAATTTACCATTAGATCCCAAATAGAGGAATTAATGAATAAAAATCTCAAAAATTGATAAAATTACCATCAGGTCCCAACAATAAATGGTCTGATTGTTATTAACAATTTCGCCGACCGTTAATAACAATTGGTGTAGTTACAGTTGAGACTTGATGGTAATTTTACCAATCTCTGAGATTTTTTATTCATTAATTAGGTTACTTTGAACCTGATGGTAAATTTACCCTTTTTTTTTTGCCTAGCCTTGAAAGGTAATACTAAAAAAAAACAAAGATATGTATATTTATAGGGTTTGTTTGTTTTTTTTTTTGGGTCAAACAAGTAATGATCTTCACACCTCACTCCCAATCACTATCTTCCAATATAGGATTTATTGCCCTTTGATAATAATGTCTTGTTGATTTTTTCCTACCTTTGATATCACTTTTTTTGTTGGTCCCAATTATTATATGGTCCAAGTCCAATTTGTGATCATTTACAATTAAGTCATTTATGAGACTTTTGAATTAGAAAAAAATAAACAAAAAGCCGTTTTATGAAACTTGACTTCTTGCCCCTTCCTTTCTTTCCATGCTTGGTTTTCACTTTTCACATTACTCTAATTCAATTTTAATGATTTTTTTGACCTGATTTCAGTTTGAATAACTTAAATTTAATTGCCTGTATAAGAATGATTTGATGTTTTAATTGGGAATTTAATATTTGAATAGAACTCTGGCTCATCAAAATTTAAAGAGAACAGAAGTTGAATTGCCTACTACCAAGGAAAAAAAAAAGAAATTCAATTGCCAATAATATATATAAAATTTAAATCATGATCTCTCCCTATTATATTAAATGTTGTCCACAATTTTTAGTGCATTTTTGTAGGTAATTTTTTTT
>JANTPZ010103727.1:0-11470 GCA_025593235.1 Vachellia pachyceras
TGTGCATGCCAAGTGTGCACGCTTTCCAATTGGACGTGATAGAGTTAACGCCACTGAAAGATATTAAACTATGGCATCAAATATCTCTAATCAAGTTGAGAAAAAAGCTACATCAAATTATAAGAGTGAATCAATGGGGGAAAATTAAACCCACACACACACGTATACCTTGTCATAACCACCCAATCTGGTCACTGCTCTCCACAACCTTATTTTCCACCAATTAAGCATTCGGATGGATTAGATAAAATTTCAGAATTCACATTATTTAAGCCATAATTAAAACTAAAAAACATTTATGAATAGGAAAAAAACATTTAGGAACAGGAAAAACTCACTTGAGACAATTAAGCCCCTCTCCATAGAACTTAGGGGGTTTAAATTCCATGCTCCTCTCCCTAAAGAAATTTTCAAGCTCCTTCATAAAAGCAGACTGCTCTGATTCGGTACCTGACTCATTTCCATCATAGTCAACTTCTAAAAAAGAGTGCTTTGTGTTTGAATTCACTTTATCTACAAGTGTAGCAGCATGCTCTTCATGGACCTTAGTCTCAACTCTTATGCCACACTCAATCCCAGCTTTTGTTTCAACAGGAACAGGTTGCGGTGTTGCAGGTTTGTTATGACCTATGGGTGTGGAATCACCATTGTTGCAAGTTTTACTGGCAGTGACTTCACCAGCTTCAGGCTTGACATTCTTAACTGTTTCACCTGTATCAGCATTCTTCTCACCAAGAACAGCATCAGTCTCTATGCCCGTATCTGTCTGTGAAAATTCTTTGACCTCACTCTTCACTTCTGATGCGTGTTCTGACTCAATTTTAACCAAAAGTTGAGCATTGGATTCTACTGGGACGGAGTGAAGAATATTCTGATCTTCTTGTTGTTGAGTACCCTCCGACATAACCTCTGGTCTCAGATTTTTATCACCGCCAGGCGCCTCTGCCTTGACATTTTCTATAAGATTCGTAGCTCTCGCTTCTGGAACAGAAGTAGAAGCCGCCTCAAGTTGAAGCTGTGCTTCAACCAATTGCTTGCTTTGGTCCCCAATCTCGGACACATTCTGACCAGATTCCTCGTTTTCGTTGGTATTACTCATCTCCAATTTTAAGTGCGCATGAGAAAACACAAACCCCCAAACCTACATATACGGAAACACAAGAGAAGGATAAATGCATTTGATGGCCCTCCACCAAAAACAAGAAAAAGAAATCTCCCTGGAGCTAAACCCTATTTTACCCAAAACTCCGGGCAGCTAGGAGGTCCTTAAAAAAAAAATTCATATATCTAGAGACATTTCGGGTCCCCCCCTTTTCACATTTTCACTTATAAATTAAAAAGAGAAATAAATAAATGCGAAATTACCTGCAACGAATTCAAGGCTACAAGAACAACAAAACCCTAAAATCACAAAAACAGTTAAAGTTGACTTTGATAATAAACCCTAATTATTTAGCCCTCGCCCTTATTTTGTTATCCCGCTCGTGTTTTCAGTAATTTATGCAATGACACATGTTCCGGATGAAGGGGGCAGCCTTTATGGGATGTACGAGACGGGGATTTACTGTTGCAATACGACGTCGTGAAATGTGCTTCTTGGGTCAATAGCAGTTTTTGGTCAAAGTAATTTTAATCAGCTTTAGTCTTAGCCAATTAAAAGGTCAATGCCCTATTTTTATCAACATTTGATGATGTCCTAAATAAAAGATGATAGGTGTAACATTGAGGGTCTACTTGTGATGATGTTACAAAAACATATATACACAAATTGAGATAAAACTCTCATGGCATAGATCATAAATCAGCTTGAAAAAGTAGCTTCCATCTTTAATCTAAATATACAATAAATATTGTTACCTTGTTGACATGGTTGGAGTGTTGAATCCTTGGACGTAAAAAAGAAGTTTTTTTTATTAATGAACCAAACCCAGTTAAACAAAACGGTGAGCATAAGTTGGAAACATCCCAAACAAGCATTATCAAAGAGAAATACAACATTGCCACAGCTTCCCATGTTTCTAATCAATTGTGCCACGGATTGTACCCGAGGATAGGCAAAGGAGGGGGGGGTCTCTGCTCTCTTTGGCTCGCTGGAGATGAAACGGGAAGACGAGGCATGAGGAGGCAACAAAAGAAACGGAGTTAAGGGAAATGAAGGAAGGATAGAATGCTTATGTGCAGTAGTCTCAACTCGGGGTCGTTTTTCTTTTTTTGAGATGCCAGCTCTTGATCTCTTGCCCTGCAGTTTTCAAGGCATGACCGTAAACCACAAGGGCAAGAAGCAGCTAGCTTAACTCGGGAAGTTTCATTAGCGAGTTATTAAAGCCGAACGTTATAAAGACAAAAACGCATCCAACGTTGTAATGTCAAAGTAAATAAATTTTTCTTCTGTTTGGCTTATTCGCATGAAGAGAGCAATTTTAGCATAATCTCAAGCCACTTCTGAAGTTAGTGGTAAAATTTGTGAAAAATGTCGACTGATTCGTAGACGCGGACGAATTATAGTAATTTGTTCCAATCCAAGACATAAACAAAGACAAGGATAATCTTTCAAAAAAATAAATCCAAAAAACAAAAAAAAGGGGGGCTTGACCGGATGCACAAAAAAAAATAAAAAAAATCAAAAAATCAAAAAATAGAAAGGATCTGCTTTTGACATAAAATGGATATATCCATATATCTCTGACTTATATTTATGAGATAATAAAATATGGGAAAACCTATACCAAAAATTGGTTCACGTAGAGGCCTAATGCTTTTCTCTAATTGTTGCTTCTCAACATATCTTCTCTCAGGTCCCCTTCTCACCTCTAGAAACCTATTTGCTTCTCCATACTCTCCTCTCCCTGCAGGCATTAGAATCTGCAGAACAAACAAACGATCCAAGTCACGTTAAAGAATATTGTCCTTAACAGTTATTTCGCAACAATCAGCAACGATGATGCATCACTCTTTGAAATTAAACGGATCTTTCCTGCGACAATAAGAAGAACAAAACCAGTGGAAGATTTCAAAGATGAAAACGAAAGAGTATTTGTAGTCCGATAAGAGATTGTTCTATGCTCTTCACATTCTGATAGACACTACTTATACACACAGAACACTCCAGGAAGAGTACAAGACACATCGGGTAACTCCTGATCTAATGGACAAACCGATAAAACCGTAGATAACATTTGACCAAGTGGTCGACCATTGAGAACGGGAAAAAATCGGAGATAAAGATTTCGTGAATCATAAACCCAAAAATATTTAGGCTTTCAGGTAAGCCTTTTAATTCAAATAAAATAAAAATATTTTTGCTGAAACCAAAAATATTTTTTTGAAAATGTGTCCATTACTCCTTTTAACTCTTGCACAGGGGGAATTGACAGGGTTTCAATTGAATTTCCCTCTTGTGGCTCCTTTTTAGGGTGCGAGCCCACAATTTCTATTGGCTCAGTTCATGAAACAATTTGATCTCTCTCTCTCTCTATATATATATATATATGAATTTGAGTTCTCAATTTCTCAAACAATGTGGGACTTGGCTTCATTCAACACATGGATACAATCATGCAAGCATATTTTCACAACGTCTTCTCTCACTACAGGGATGATTGAAGAAGAGATGAACGCATTTTTTTTGCCTGGGCCGTGGCTGGAAGAGCGAATGACAAATGAGTAAACAAAAAAGCTAGCAAAGGGGTTGTCAAATATTGTTGCAAATTGAGAGAGTGTAGAATCCTTCCAAACAAAAAAAGTGTAGAAACCGGCAAGGGCAGTAAGGGTAGGAAGTTACAGTTGCTGCCAATACATTATTTCTGTTTTATAAATAAATAAAGGAAGAAGTTGGGATAAATCTATCATTAGCAAATTAATTATAGAATGAGACTTTGCGAAACCGTTGGAAGAAATGAGTCTATGGATTCCGAGAAGAATTTACGAAATCCCAGAAGAATTTACGGATTTCGAAATGTTTTGTTGTGGCTTACGTGTACCGTTGGGAAAGTTCTTCCCAAACATACACTATATAACTAATATTCCACGTTGTGCAACTAAGCTTCCACTTTATGTGCAACCAAACTTGCTCATGATATAACTAAACTTTCATAATGGTGCAATAATAGATTTCATTATCTAATTAATTTGTCAATGAGGGATTTATCCTCAACTTTCCTATAAATAAATAAATTACAAAGTAAAATCAAATAGGATGTATGAGGTATTTTAGAAATGGGTAGAAAAAGGCTAGAAAAACACTAATAAAGTTTTTTGAGCAACTATTTTATTTAAAGATTACAGTATTGTTGGAGTATAATAACGACGTACAATCAATATAGCCAACTTCATTTAATTGGATAAATCTTTGTTATAATAGTTGTTGTATGTTGAGAACTAAAACCATTCAATCTGCCCACAAAATCAAACAAAACCTCTAACTGGAAAAATTAATTTATTATATTTATTATCCTTTAGATGGGTATCTCAAATAATTCACTTGGGTAGAATATCCTAATTACAGGTCTTGAATATGTTTTAGTGACCAATCAAAATAGGAAGAATTTCATTGGAGTCTGATGTCGTACTTCATTTTTAATGAGAATTGTCAAAATGAAATTAAGCTGGGAAGGAAATTCGCAAAAGTAACCGTCACTATTAAAATGAAAAGCAAGTAGGGCTGAGTATTGGGCGCGCGGAGTTACCCCAGGGACACCCCGTAGCCTGCCCGTGTAGGGGACCACGGGTACGGGGCACCCCGTACCCGTGGTCTAACCCGATTAGGCCCGTGTCCATGGGGCACGGGCCTTACCCGTGACACCCCCCAAAAAAATCAGATTCCTAAGCATCATGTATCTGTGTAAAGTGCAATCCCATCGGGAATTATCTCTGCCACCTCATGAATTGTATGTAACTCAACCCCAAAACCAGAAAACACAGTAGAGATAGAGAATTGGCATACTTTAAGAGATGAATTACCCTCTAGAGGAAACATTTCAATTGCAAGTTCTGCTCATGAATTAGATTCCTCATTCCTCATGAATTGTTAACTTTGGTTTACAAATGATATGCTAACTTCCTGTCAAATCACTCCAACAATTAAAATTATCACAAAAAGGGGGAAAGGTTAAATTAATGGGCATGGACCTTGAGGTTATATGCCAATGTTAATATGAAATTTAAAATGCACTTACTCACTGCAAGTTTTAATGAAATAAAAGTGAAGCACCTCCACCACCAGAATTCCATGAAACTGGGATTATACCAGAATCTCCCATCTTATGATTTCAAATGGTTACATAAATATTACTTAATACGAGTATATTAAAGCAATAAAAAATGACTTATCTCTGTCAAGGAAAATATAGCTTTTATAAAAATAAAAAAACATGTGCGATCACCAGAAATAAGAGACATAAGAACATGTGAACAGATCTTACCACTTACCAGAAATTCTGGTCCAGAATCCATCATGTCATGCGACCACCAAGCTGCAAATTTGTAATCATAACAGCAAGCCACCAAGCACTAGCCACCAAACATAAATTACAGTCATACATTGCCACCACCCACTAATATGAAATTACAATCTAGACTAAACTAATCTGAAATTTAATCCAGCCACAGTAAATAATTAAAACAACAGCAGCAAGGTAGCAACCGGATACCGGCCACAGTAAATAATCCAAACATGAGAATGTAATCGCAACATAACATTATGAATATCCAAAGTTAACATTACAGCAGCAAACCTAATCCAAACATGACATACGGACATCCAGACTCCAAAGTTCCAATTTCCAAACAAAAGAATGTAAACATGCGCACTTCAAATAATCCAAGAATGTAAACATGAGCACTTCATGTTAGATGTTGGGCAGAATCTTCAGATGGAATTGAATCCTTATTTGCATTATCTTCCTCTGCAAAACAAAACAATTAAATTTGTTTTTTTAAAACATGTAATATGAATTTAAGGAAACAATGAAATTCCAATAGATAGAAATGTAATAAGAAATAAAATACCCATAACAATGATTGCAGTCTCATCAAGATTATCTATATCAAAATCATTGATTTTGTGGGGTCTCTTGAAAAGCCAATTTTGTGCACATATAAGTGCCTCAGCCATCTTTGAAGATAAAGAGCTCCTGAAAGTATCTAGTACTCGACCCTAGTATTAAAAGATGATTCTGAAGATACTGTAGAGACCGATGCAACCAACAAATCATGTGTCACCAAACTTAAAATCTTATACTTGTATGCATTTCCCTTCCACCATGACAAAATGTTAAATTTCTGATCACGAAAGGGCACAAGTTCAGCTTGAAGGTATTCATCCACTTTTGATAATTTCTCTACATTGCACTCTGCATCAGCTGTAGCTAAAAACCTTTGGAAAGTAGTATCAATGGATGAAAATGGAATATCAAGTTCAATCTTCGGAACTAGCAAATTATTTCCCGACCCACCACTTGTCTGCCCTTGTTCTGTTGTGGTAACTTGAGATGCAAACGCTTCATTTGGATGAACACAAACTGAAAAGTACTCATATAAGCGATGTAAGGCATCCATTGTCCTCTTCAACATAGTTTCACGATTTGTAGTGTCACGAAAAATGTCTTCAAAAGCAACTTTGATGTATGTCAATTTGAATCTAGGGTCCAGAATAGACGCCACAATCAATAATGGATTCATTTTCTCGGTTCCTCCTCAATACTTATCATACTTCTTGCCATGTCATTCAGCAAAGAGGAGCTACTTGCACTTGATCTAAGTTGCGATTGAATTGCAACAATGTACTGGAAACATGTATTTGAAGTGACATAATTTGATCCTGAAATTTTCAAAGTAATTGTGTAGAATAAGCTAAAGAAGACAAGAAAGTCCGTGGCAATGTTTCAATCATATGCAATAGGAGGTGAAACTGTATTCATTGCATCAAAGAACTCAGCATCATCGTATTCAAGCAAGGTATTCAAATTTCGACTTGAATCAAATCTACCTTTCTTCTTGAACTAGTCCTTGTAATCTTGATCTTCTTCTTCCATCCTTGTGAAGACTTTGATGAACTTAATAGCACTTTCAAGCATAAAATATGTTGAATTCCACCTACAAAAGAAAACTCATTTCAATTAAAATCATCAAAAAGGAATGTCTAGTGGGTGGGACAATAAAGAAAGCTCTGCATGATTTCAAGTTATCATAAGAATTATTTCAATGAATTACCTAGTGGGACAATCCAAGGTAATAAAGCTCTGCGTCTTAACTCTCTCTTTCAGCAAGCACCATAAATTTACATTTCGTCGAAGGAGAACTTTTAACATATTTGATAGCATGCCGAATCAACTCAATGGAATTGTTCATTTCTTTAAGACTTTCTGAAACAATCAAATTTAACACATGAGCTGCACATTGCATCTGCATAAACTCTCCATCACATACCAAACCACCACAGCTCCTTAAACGCTTTTTTAAAGTTGCAAGCACTAAATCATTGACAGAAGTATTGTCAATAGTAATAGTATACACTTTATCAATATTCCACTAGAATAAGCAATCCTCAATTTTTTTGGCAATTGTGTCCCTTTTATGATCTTCAATCTCACAAAAGTTAAGAATGCGCTTCTGCATATTCCAATCCTCATCGATCCAATAGGCTGTCAAACACATGTAGTTGGTGTTCTGTAATGATGTCCAACAATCAGTGGTAAGGGATACACGGACTTTATAATGCTTGAAATATTTTTTTCGAGATATCTATTTGTTCCAAATACATCTTATAGCAATCTCTAGCAGCTGTCCATCGTGAGGGAATTTGAAATTTAAGTTGAAATTCTTGCAGTAGTTCTTTAAAACCCTTCTCATCCACGACTCGAAAAGGCATCTCATCCTTTATTAAAAATCTCGCAACAGCCCTTCTCCCTCGCTCTTGACTAAACAAAGAATGTGTCAATGTTTGATTTGCACTTGAAAACAAACATTGCCCCTTACTTGCTTTGTTTGGATTCTTTGGACACTTTTCCAAATGTCGCCATAATTGTTTGGTCCCATCATTAGAAGGATGACTTGCATAATCTGTCCCATAATATTTGCACTTCGCCCTGTGTTTGCCTTTCGTTTCTGTAAGTGGCAACCTTGTAAAATGGTTCCAAATCTCAGATGTCCCTCTCCTTTTTGTAGGTTGTGTAACTTGTTTTTCTTCTACTTGTCCCTCATTCCCAGTTTCATCCCCGACATGTCCCTCCTTCTTCTTATTATCATTCCCAATCTCCCCTACACTCTCAAGCATATATTCATCTGGAATTTGTGACATTTTCCTGAATACTAAAAATAATCTGTCAACAGACAACAGCACATGCATAGTTGTTCAAGCATATGATATTTCATTTATCAAGGAACTTCCAGAATGGGCAACATTTATATCAAAATGGGCAACATTTATACCACCTAACATTAAGCACTAAGTAGCAAGACTTCAAATCTTATAGGGATGTAGCTTCTTTCTTCCCAGATGGATTTCATAGATTATTTTTCTATTGAGCAATTATGAATATTAAAATTGTGATAGCAAACGAAAGAAATTGAGAAATTCCAAGTGCGAGACTGAGAGTGTGTGAGAGTCACCCTGTGTGTGTGAGAGTACCAACTAAAAAAAATAGAACAAAAAATGAAAAAATTCTCAGATTTTGCAGTAGGAAAGGATTACACAAAGGTGCAGAGAGGACTTATGTTTTGCGACAGCAACAGGCAAGCACGAAGCACTGAGGGCAAGCATCGATCGAGCAGAGCACTGAGTACCAGGCAAGCAGTCGAGCAGAGGGGAGAGGACGCGATTCAGAGTGGCTAGGACGCAAGAGTGATGAGTGGTTCGGTGAATGCAAGAACCAAGCGAACGCAATTACACGAGGGGTTCGGTGACTTTGAGATCTGAGAGTCGTTAGGGCAGATTTTTTTAATAGGATAGTGGTACACAGGCGGGGCACGGGGCACCCGTGTGTACACCCGTTCCCCGCCCTGTTAAGCCAAAATGGGCGGGTTTTGGACCCGCCCATTACTGATCCAAAATGGGCGGGTCAAACAGGTTAATTTTGATGGGTCACGGGCGGGTAAGGCGGGTTTGGGTTTTCTTGCTCAGCCCTAAAAGCAAGTCCTAATAAAAATTTAAAGTATATTTACAAGGGCACATGCACAATTTGTACATTTTGACTTTTACAGAAAGAAAACATGCATTTTGACAACTAAGCATAAACAACATTCCGTATGTAAAATTATAAATATCAAATTTCGTTCTAAAAGATTCTGATTCAAAACAAATAGAAGTGTTCATATGTGCATTTACATGTGATATTGCATTTTGACAACTAAGTAACAAAATAAAAGTTCAAATTTTCATCCTAGTAGGTTCTAATACAAAAGGATCACAAGTGTTTATAAGTCAGTTTATATTGTACACACATATTTTGTCGACTATAACAAATAACAAGGCTAAATATAAATCATGGCAAAAAAAAAAAAGACTAAATATAAATGGTCATAGGTAAAATCTAGATTTGATTTAGACAACTCACTTAAAAAAGAAAAATCGCATTCTACCTAATATTATATACTCTTAAACAAAAGTTTTTTTAAAGTAGCAATATCCAAACATCTCATAAATAGATAGAGGTAAGAATCAAACTAATTGGATTGATTCATAAACATCAAGTGTCAATTGATGAGAAGGGGATGGAGAAAGCTTCAACTGAATTTATGAAATGATAAATATAAGCCCAAATAAAATTTATGGGGAGTGGGGGGTTCTGCATTTATTGATAAGAACATTCGTTCTTTGTTGAAGCTCCATCTCAATGACTCAGATATATAGATGTGAAACTCAAAACAATAAACGGAAATGCTCTTAAGAGTGTACTTGGTTGGAGGAAGGGTATGAAATGAAAGAAAAATTATCCTCTCCCTTCAGTTGGTTTATAATTTTGGAGGGAAGGGGAGCCAAAATTTACCTTCCCATCTCCTCCATTATTATATTTTAACTTCCCTTTAAATTGAGGATTTTTTTTGGAAGAGGGCCAAATTTTAAAGCAATTTCACCTTTATACATTTTCTGTTATTTCATTAACACCCTTGAAGAAAAAATTATTTTAATTAATAAATCTATTGTAATAAAATAAAAATAAATGAAAATATAATGTGATAAATTTATATTATTATAAAATTGATTAAAAAATTAAATAATTGTAATTAAAAATATATTATAAAAATTAATTAAATGTTTTAAAAATATATTTTTAAAAATAAAAATACTAATTAAAACATATTGTTATAAAACCTATTATTATAAAAGTAATATACAATGTAAATATATTATTATAAATAAATATATTATCAAATTTAAAATAAAGTATGATTATTGATAAAAGAAATATTCTTCCATCTAAAAATATAATTTTTTATTTATTATAAATTGAATAATTTATTCCTTAAATTAATTTCAAATAAAAATAATATAATTATGGTTGAGAATATATAATATATATTAATTAAAAAATATGAACTACTATATAAGAGCATAATGGTAAATAACTATTACCTCTTCTCCTTTGATCTTTTGAACTAAACACAAAACTCATACATTCTCCCTTACAACATAACCAAATAAAGTAACACTAAATCCTTCCATCCCTCATCGTCCCCTCCTATCCATCGCTCACATTCCCCACATCAAATCAAACATAACGATTGACACAATACTAGATTGGGACTTGCATTTCATTTCAATAGCCAATGTCATTTCTGTCAACTTCCTCCCCAATTTAATTTCATTTTAGGCCAAAAAGACTGACCTAAAATTTCAGATTTTAACCTCGTTGAAAATTAAGCGCCATATATAAAATGAAATTCTCCCAACAAATCAATTCCCTTTGAAAATTAATAGATAAAGATATCCATGCCTTGAACATAAGTTTATCAATGTTTCTTGATTCTGACAAACCAATACGGAAGATCAAGACATAAACCAACCCCACTAATCAAACTAGTATCATTCTGCCATCAAGCAAGGGGGCTGATCGTTGTAGACATACCAGGGTCCTGTTACAACTTTTTCCTTAACCTAGTAGATGATACATGCAGTCCCCCAGAAACAGAAGAAAATAAAGTACATGCACCAATTGAAATATGACACTGGGCATTAAACGATTCTTAACTCAAGGTTCGGATATCCAGCCCGAGCTTTGTGTCTTTCAAAGAGCTCTTGGAGTGCTTCAACAAACTGATCATGTACTTTAGCAACCTAAAATCAGAAAATAATATTTAAAAAATCATTTAGTAGCTAAGTATAGCTTATTTATCTATACCACTACCTTGGGAAGCACATCAAGATACAGTTCTTTCATAATTTCTTATCATCAACCTAATGAACATCTCACATTTTGGTGTATAATGATATTCACTAGAAAATTTAAATCCATACACGTCAAACCTCTGATAG
>JANTPZ010103730.1:0-10979 GCA_025593235.1 Vachellia pachyceras
GATCTCAACAAATCCTTTAAGTTGCATACTGATGCTTCCGACTTTGCTATTGGTGGAGTCTTAATGCAAGATGGACACCCCATCGCCTTTGAGAGCCGGAAGCTTAATGATACAGAAAGGCTGTACACAGTGCAGGAAAAAGAGATGACCACGGTGGTTCATTGTCTTCGAACTTGGAGACATTACTTACTTGGGAGCAAGTTTGTGATCAAGACGGATAATGTAGCCACCAGCTACTTCTAGACTCAGAAGAAGCTTACTCCCAAACAAGCACGGTGGCAGGATTTCCTTGCAGAATTTGAGTACCTAATGGAGTACAAGCCAGGTAAGGCTAACCTGGTAGCCGATGCTCTAAGCCGAAAGAGCACCCTTGCCAGCATCTGCCGTCCTCAGAGTAACTTGAGGGAGCGTACCAAGGAAGGGCTGAAGCATGACAAGATAGCCCAATCCATCCTTAGCCTCGTGAAGGAAGGCAAGACTCGAAGGTTCTGGGTCGAGGATGGAATGCTCCTCACCAAAGGCCAACTCATATTTGTACCTTCACATGACAACCTTCGGAGAGAGGTGTTGAAGGAATGTCATGACAGCAAGTGGGCTGGACATCCTGGTCTACATCGCACGCTGGCACTTGTAGGAGATTCCTACTACTGGCCTCAGTTGAAAGCAGATGTCGAGGCCTATGTGAAGACTTGTCTTGTGTGCCAACAGGACAAGGTGGAACAAACATCCCCCGCAGGATTGCTGCAGCCTCTCCCTATTCCAGAGCGTCCCTGGGAGAGCATTTCTATGGACTTTATCGTGGGTCTCCCCACGAGTGAAGGATACAATTGGGTCATTGTGGTGGTGGATCGGTACTCTAAGTATGCCACCTTCATTCCTGCTCCCAAGGAATGTCCAGCTGAGCAAACAGCCCAATTGTTCTTCAAGCACGTGGTCAAGTGTTGGGGGCTGCCACATTCGATAATCAGTGATCGAGACACTCGCTTCACCGAGAGATTCTGGATGGAGTTGTTTAAACTCATGGGATCGGAACTCAACTTTTCCACAAGTTTTCATCCTTAGACTGATGGGCAGACCGAGAGGGTGAACGCTCTTCTTGAGCTCTACTTGAGGCACTATGTGAGTGCTACTCATCGAGATTGGGCAAAGTTGCTTGATGTCGCCCAATTCTTATACAACCTACAGAGAAGCGAGTCCACCGGTCGAAGTCCTTTTGAAGCTGTCCTGGGTCAACAACCCTTAACCCCGAGCACAGTTGCTACAGGGTATAAAGGTCCCAGTCCTCCTGCATACAGGTTCGCGAAGGACTGGAATGATCAGGCAGACATTGCCAAAGCCTACTTGGAGAAAGCCTCCAAGAGGATGAAGAAATGGGCTGACAAGAAGAGACGCCCGAGGGAGTTCCAAGTTTGGGACCTCATCCTCATCAAGATGTACTCCCATACGAGGTTGGAAGGTAGACATAGGGGTCTCCTTCAGAGGTATGAAGGACCTTTCCCGGTTCTCAAGAAGGTAGGGACCCAAGCCTACAAGGTCGAGCTGCCTGCCGATATTAAGTATCATCCTGTATTCCATGTAAGTCTACTCAAGCCTTATCATGGAGATCCTTTAGATCTGGCCAGAGGCATCTCACGACGTGCACCGATGAGCATAAAAGTTCAACACGACAAGCAGGTGGAGGAGATACTTGCAGATCGTAAGGTGCGTCGTTCAAACCAGCCTCCAATTCATGAACTTCTTGTCAAGTGGAAAGGCCTGCCCGACAGCGAAGCAAGCTGGGAGCCCATTTCACATTTGTGGCAATTCCGGGACCAGATCCAGGCATACGAGGACAAGAAGGCGACGAGGACGCCGCCAGATTAGGTGGGGGAGAATGTCACGGCTAGTCTAGAGAACCCTAGAATTCTCTAGATTTCTCTTGTAAATGCTAGTTTATTCTTTCTTTCTCTAGCTTTCTCTAGAATCCTCTACACATTTCTCACATGTGTAAATGTATATTAATATTTTAAGAGAGGATTCTGGAAGGTTGATATAGGCCGTAGGATCGAATCGATCTCCACCGTCCATTGAGGAGGTGGATTAGTATAAATACCCCAAAGGGTTCACTTGTAAGGCATCAAGCATTTGAGAATTCATAAGCATTCTCCCAAGTTCTCCATCTCTCTCTAGTTTCTCTCTCTAGGCTTTCTTAGTTCTCTTAACTAAGTTAAGTCTTTGGAAAGCTTACTAGCAGGTTCAGGAGCTTGAGTTCGAGCAAGACTTGCTAGGCCGCACGGAGCTTACATCGTATAAAAACTAAGCCCGTGACACCTGGCGAAGGTTGAAGCTGAGAAATTGGTCTGCGACAGTGAGACTGAAGCAGTGAATTGATGAGTGATAGATTGATGGCACAACTGTGGTTGAAGCAGACGTAGTGATCGTGAGCTGTGAGTGTGACCTGACAATGTGAGCTGTGATTGACAGCACAGCTGGCTGAAGTAGTGAAGGTGAAGGCTGAAATACTGAATTGATGACAGATTGACAGTACATCACGCAACTGGTGAGGTGAGAACTGAGAAGGGCAGAAGACTTCAAATTTTTTTAATTATTTATATGTTACACGGGCAGGCACGTGCATCCCGTGGGTGAACCTGTACCCTACCCCGTGAAATGGCAACCCCGCCCGTCACGGGTCCAAAACAGGCAGGGTTAAATGGGTATCTTGAACCGGGTTGCGGGGCGGGGCGGGGAGTTTTTCTCACCCCTAATCTCATTAACATATTTATCTTACCAATTGTAAAAACACTCTTAAAAAAAATGAACCCCGAATCTTGTGAACTTCCTCTAGAGAGAGAAACTCTTGCTTCTTCGTCCTCCGTTGCACTCTGATTCAGAGCAGGAGTTCATTGGATCATTACGAACAATCCCCCTCTTCCCATGAGCATCAATCTTTGGACATTTATTGCACAAACGCATCAACACTAAGTTGATCATCTATATGTCCTATGATATACAAAACTCTGTAACCTTGACTCCTTTTATCTTTAATATCATTTTACCTCCACCTAAAAAAAATTGTAACTTGACTTGATCCATTCACAAGCTTGAGCCTTTGAGGGAGATTTGGTAGGCGTCGCACGCCACGGTTAATTTAACCTTGTCTTCTGGCTTTATTTCTCGTCCTCATATTGCTGGGGAAAATTTACTCTCTGCTCAGTTCAGTGGGCGAGCATCGTCTTCCTCCTCAGCTCCACAACAACTTATCTTTGGGGTCCCACTTCACCTTCAGTTTCTAGTTTCTACCCTATGAATCTGTTCCTACAACGCCTTCCTTTTGTAGGTTCAGATCCTTTCCCTGTGCCCTATGAGGTAAAAATATGATCGAATTCATGCGCTTCTTCCTCTTCTTGTTCTTCTCGTAATACATAATCATTGTTGCATTTTTTCTTCTTTCAAATTCAATGGCCGTTGTTTCTTTCTCTTTTCAACCTTATCTCCATCCCTCCTCCGCTCCTTCGTCGTCGTCGTCGTCGTCGTCCTGCTCCTCCTCCTATTTATGTGGTAGTGTTCATCTTCGGACTCATAAGAACTTCATCTCCATTCATTCTCCTTCCCACTTTTCTTCGTTGACATTAAATAGTAAGTCCTCGAGGAGCTTCCGAACGGCGATTGCTGCTTCTGGCGACTATTATGCGACTCTTGGAGTCTCCAAAACCGCTACTAACAAAGAGATTAAGGCGGCTTATCGAAAGTTAGCTCGTCAGGTAAACATTTTTTACTGAGCAAGTTCGGATTATTTGTTTATCTTGATCTTATTAATGATCTGCATGTGCAAGTGGAAATCGCCTTAATTTCATTGTTACTTGTTAGAACTAGAGTTGCCAGCCTAAAATTAATTCTTCTTGGACTAATTTTTAAATTATTGTACTCGCCTTAGTACCATCCTGATGTGAACAAGGAACCTGGAGCTATTGACAAGTTCAAGGAAGTCAGTGCTGCATATGAGGTATGCATGGACAGTACAATGTTGATTGTTCGAGTTATTTATTTCCTCTTTCAATTTTTAAGCACCAATACCATCATGCGATTCACAAGCCATCGGAGTGATGCTTATTTTAACTCTGTTATGCACTGGAATACCTGTGTAGTTCTTTGCTCAAATAGCATGCATTCAATAACACGTTTAGAAGCGATTGAGTGTTTGATAAGGAAGTATGAGGTAGTCGTGGTGATGATGTTTTATCTTTGGTGGGTGTACTGGTATGACTAATCGTCACATGGCAGTAGCTGCATTTAAAATGCCCCTGGGCTCTAGGTTAGGAAGGTGATGCTCAGGATTTTCAGTAATTTATAGTTTATAAAATTGAATTAGATACATGTAACACTCTTTTAGTTCTCAAAAGCTGATTTACTTGAGATATAAAAGGTTCTGCTAGTTAAGTGAAATGAGGCGACTTTGTGACTTGAAAACTTCCCCCGTGGAATGCAAAATTCTTTTCTTTTCTGATCTTCAACCGATAGATAGCAGTGAAAATAAAACCACTTGTTCTTATCAACATTAATATTATGTTGTTTACAATACATCAATTTCCATGCTCTTAAATTGCCGATGAATTATATTCACAATTTTGTCCTTGTCTTTTGCTGCTCCATTGGCATGTCAATCCTTCTGAAGAACATGTTATGAAGCCTGGACCGTAGGGCATTGCCATCAAAGCATTGGTGGCTAGAGTCTGATCCACACATTTCTTGTTGGATTTTTCAAGTGCTATAGTTGTACAGTAGCTGGTAAACGTTTTGAAAAATGGCTGCATTGTACCAGAACAAAGCCATGAATGAGTGTGCCTTGATTATGCCGTTGGACTTAGACCTCCCTGCATGTTTGAGTTTTATTGTCCTTTCAATTCTGAAGTACAACACTGTCAGGTGCTATCAGATGATAAAAAGAGGGCCTTGTATGATCAATATGGAGAGGCTGGTGTTAAGAGTGCAGTAGGAGGAGGATCAAATGCTTATACGGTATTCACATGACTTTTTGATTTGTTTTTTGGTCTTTCACTGCTTAATATGCAACGATTAGCTGCTGCTACATGCACAAGGTTGACAGAACTTTTTCTTGTCAGAAGAATTTTCCATTGACGTTCCTGTATGCATGTTTTTGGCCTTGTGGGCCAAAATTGAAATACATCATGCCATATGACATGTCTTTCCCCCTAGATTCTCTTCTGTTGTCAAATTTATAATGGATTGACTCTGTTCTTGCAGACTAATCCATTTGATTTGTTTGAGACCTTTTTTGGGCCAAGTATGGGTGGCTTTGCTGGCATGGATCCAACCGGATTTGGAACACGCCGCCGTAGTACTGTTATTAAGGGTGAAGACATTCGGTAAGTCATGCAGTGAGTTGGATGATTGATTACAATGTTATGTCAAGTTTTAAAAACTAAAATTACCTATAGGTCCTAGGCAAGAAAAACACGTCCTCCGAATTTCATTTAATAATAATAAGGCCCAAGGAATTTAATATTTACAAATCAAACTTTCATATTTACAAGTTGAGTTGTGTCATTTACAAATTAATGTTTACAAGTCAAACTTTCATCTTTACCAATCGACTTGTACACATTAACTCCCTTGGGACTTATTAGTATTAAATCAAAATATGGGGACCTATTTGTATTAACATTCTTACTTAAGACCTATGAGTAATTTTTCCTAAAAAATTATCATTAGCTGCTTTAAACATATCATGAGATACTTTTTATTTCTTATTAATTTATTCTTCAATCTGAGGGTCTCTATGGTTGCATTTTTGCTTTTGGCCCAATTGTCAGTTTATATATTGCTAATTTATGTGCTGTGCTGTGTAAAACGAAGTTGATTATAATGTTTAATACATATCAATTCCTCTCCCTTCCTTAATATGTTGTGTGGGTTGGGTCTAAGGGAGGTGATTGAATCCGAGAAAGTTACAAGGTGAGACTCAAGGGCTTTTAGTAATCATTCTTGTATGCTAAAAATAGAAGTGTTAAGTGGTAATTGTTTTTAAGGATTATTTCTAGTGGAAAGTCCTCATTAATAAGCCTCTGAAAAATCTGCAGTTTAAATGATTGATTATAGTGTTAAGATAAAAAATTTCTTAATTACGATTTGTAGTTGGAATGGTGAACTTATATGAATTTCTGGCTAGTTGAACATATTTATATATCTATTAAGATTTACACTACAATGATGAATATAGCATATTTTTCTTTTCTCTCTATGCTAAACTGAATGCAAATGTTTCACTCGAAAAAAACTAAATGCAAATGTTATCTTTTTTTGTTCTATTTAATATTTTGAATTTATTTTGTAAGGAGGTAAGGCTTGTTGTTGTGGTAAGGGAATATTTTGAATTTATTTCTTATAAATTTTATGATTAGAAGATTGTGATTTGACAGCTGGGAGGATCTAGGATTGGGAGGGGTCTTAGAGAAAGCTAGCATGCTCATTACTACATTTATATAACAAGCAAGTGTCATTAAACTATCATGTGTGACATTAAATTTCATTACTTAATGTGATAAATCACGAAAAATATGCCTTATTAGTCTTTCCCACAAATGGAGATAAACAATGGAGTAAAATTTACTCAAGTGTGTGGGATAAGATGTTACTTAGATTTCTTAAAAAGCATAATACTTAGATATATAACTAAAATGAATAAAATACAACTATTTACCTTTCCATGCTTTTAATTTTGTTGTCCCCAATCTATAAAATTTATAGTAGACCTTCCAATCTTGAAATGTGTTGCCTTTGGTTGGTGCTTTTATGCCAATTTCTATTTCTTACATTGTTTATGTTACTTATATGTTGGAATTTTGAATTGACTTCCTATCTAATGTCAACAGTTATGATATTTTGTTGGAATTTTCTGAGGCAATTTTTGGAGCTGAAAAGGAATTTGAGCTTTCCCATTTGGAAAAGTGTGAAGCTTGTAATGGTACTGGAGCTAAGATTGGCTCCAAGATGAGAATATGTTCGACTTGTGGTGGGAGGGGTCAGGTGATGAGGACTGAACAAACACCTTTTGGTTTGTTCTCACAGGTAATTTTATTTTTCTTGATGGATGTCGATGCAAAACTCTTACTTTTCTGTCTAGTGCTAAAGTGAAGAGAAAAAAATAATTCTTCATATATGGTGTCCAGACTGGAGTTCTAATTCTACTGTCAAGATCTAACATATAATTCTGTGGGGCGTAATGGGTTGGCCCTTTATTAGCTCCTGGGAAACCATCTCATATGCTGCACAAGTGTCTCTGTCTGGTCAACGGAAGTCATTGAATCTTTCAACATTATGTTTTGCTTGGTTTCTTCCTGCACCCTATTTTTTCAGTACATTTTTCAGCTGCATATTTTGCTTCATCCTCGTCTACTCAATCTATTCCATATTGTTTCTGGTTGAAGTCTTAGACTTTTCTCTTCTTGAAATTAGTAATGTTTGTTTTATCTCTCTATTAGGTTTCAGTATGTCCAAACTGTGGAGGGGATGGTGAAGTCATATCTGAATCTTGTCGAAAATGTATTAGTGAAGGACGTATTAGGGTCAAGAAAATTATTAAAGTGAAAGTTCCTCCAGGGGTTAGCTCAGGCAGTATTCTGAGAGTTGCTGGGGAGGGTGACGCTGGACCTCGAGGGTATGTTGTTTCTTTATTTAGATATGATCTTTGAGCTTTTCTATTACGGTCTTTGTGCAACCAGTTAGATTGTGATCTCATCTTTCAAATGTTACGCTTTTCAAGTTTGGTTTTAACTGTAGAGTAGGAATGAAAACCAATGTTTTTTCTTCATGAAAATTTTTCATTTAGCAAGTTACCGGAGTTGCTTGTGTTTGTAAGTTCAGATGATATTATTACCTAAGAAAATGTTATAGAAGAGGCTGCTGGTCTTCCTGTTATTGCAGGGGTCCTCCTGGCGATCTATTTGTGTATCTTGAAGTGGAAGAGATTCCAGGAATTCAAAGAGATGGCATTAATCTCTCTTCAACGATGACAATCAGTTATTTGGATGCCATACTAGGGGTTGTTGTCAAGGTAAATTGGTTTTTTTGTCAGTGTGTGCGCTTTATTATTGCAACTGTTTTTCTTCCAAAACTAGATATCATGTCTTCGCTTCTGGGATTGTAGAAATAGATCCAACTGTTTTTCTTCCAAACTAGATATGATTTGACCTTTGCTTGATAAACCAAATACCTTTCTATTTTTTGTACTGGGGCTTGAGCCTTTCGTGGATACAGTTTTCCAAGAGATCGCTAGGTCTTTTCGCATGTCTTCTTGTAGTATTGAAGATTTACTTTCTATTTGATTCCTGTGCATTTTCTGTTTTCTTTGGGTATGCTGAAGTATTACCTTCTGTCGTCCATCAATTAATTGAATATTTAACCACTCTATAGGTAAATACAGTTGAAGGCATTTCTGAACTTCGAATTCCCCCAGGGACCCAACCTGGAGATGTCCTTGTCCTTGAAAGGAAAGGTGTGCCAAAGTTAAACAAACCATCTATACGTGGTGACCACGTATTTACAGTTAAAGTTACAATACCAAAACGTATCAGGTAACAGATAATTTGAAAAATGTCATTTTTCCCTCTTTAAATGTGTATTTATGGCCATGCTTGCTTATGTATTTTCCTATTTCTATCCTGTGAATCTATACATACAAAATTGCCTCTTCAGTTTAAAGGAGCGTGAGTTGCTTGAGGAACTTGCATCACGAGGCAGCAAAACGAGTAGCAGTTCAAAACCCCGTGCCAGCGTTCAGTCTTCCAGTAGGTGGTTTATTATTTGCAATTTATATAATGTAATTTTTGTCCAAAGGGAATGGAGTTATTATCATTTGATATCTTCTTGACTCTATTAAAAAATGGATGTCTTCTGAATTGTGAACCATGATATTTACCGTCTGCAGAGGGAAGGGTTGAAGAGTCTGTAGCTCGAAGTGCTGAAAGTCCAACAGTGGTTGAAGAAAAAACTGAACAGTCAGAAGACCAAGATGACGTATGGCAGAAATTAAAGAATTTCGCTGGGTAATAGTTCTGTCATCAGTTTTATATAGATGGGTAGTTCATAAATTGGAAACTTCTGGTCCAACTTCATTACTAAGTATGCTGAACTATTGGTTTCCTCTTTTTAAGGAAGTTACAGAAAGAAGGCTATTTCAGCCAACAAAATATTCTAGTCTGGCACAAATACCCAAAAAGATTCAAATTTTACTCGTTTCTTAAATAGGTTGAGTTACTAATGTTCCACACCACATTGAAAAATACTTTTGGGCTGACTAGAAAGTACTTTTGGAATTTCAGGTCCGTCGCAAATGGAGCCATGAAGTGGCTAAAAGATAACCTGTAGCACTCCCAGTCCCATGGGATTTACCGAATGAGGCAAGATTTTGATTCTCATTATTCCGAAAACCGCTGGAAATTCAAGTGCTATGGAAAACTTCTCTCAGATACGGTGGATGGGATTTTGTTGGTGTTGCGCAGCCGAAACGTGCCTGCGTATTCTTTCATTTGTTTGACTTGTAAATTTTGACACAAGTCAATTCACACAGTACTACTTGTTCGAGGAAGGTTACGAGGTAGGAATAATTCTGCAAATGTTATTGCATTAACAGAAGATTTCGCCAGACAAACATATCTAGTGTACATGTTCTGATAGAAGTCATCAATAATGTTTGACACATTATTTACAACTCTAGAAACTTTCATCATATTCTCTACTGTCATCAATGATGTTTTAAACGTTATTACAGCTCTAGAAACAAACAGTAACAATATAAAAGGATGTTTTGATTTTTTTCGTAGTACTTAGGAGCGGAAAAACATTTTCTAACGAGTTTTTTAATTTTATTTTATTTTTTTGAAAATCTGTTGAGAAAAGAGGAAATTAATTAGGACCTAAATCATCTTTAAAATTATCCTCCTCTTATAAGAGTTATCAACAATGCGGTTTTAATCTGGGATTGCTTGTGCATCACATGTAACAATGTGGTTTTATATTATGAATCAACAATGATTGTAAGAATCTTCGTGGATGTGCATAAGAATACAAGATCATCGTATCATCAAGCTATTTGTTTTACGGTTAAAGTATACTTTTAATCTTTGGTTTCACTTTAATCCTTTAAGTTTAAAAAGTGCACTTTCAGTCCCTTAAATTTAACGCCGTTAGTCACTCTTAATGGAAATTTTTGACTCATCAAATTTAGCACTGTTATTTTAAATCTTTTTATTTTACATAATTTAAAATATCAAATCTATTATATTATTAAATTAAAATTGAAATGTGAATATGCTTTATTAACGTGTTATTGCAAAGTCATCAATTAAATTTGATGAGTCAGCAATTTCCGTTAAGAGAAACTAACGATGTTAAGTTTGAGGGACTGAAAGTGCACTTTTTAAACTTAAAGGACTAAAATGAAACCTAATGCAAACATAAAGAACTAAAAGTATACATGAACCTTTGTTTTACTCAATCAGGGATAAAAAAATGGCAAGGGCTAGTTATAAAACCTATTTTAAATAATAAAAATATAAAACAATACTACTTTGAGTTTTTAATATAAAAGTCAATTGACTTTTGCTGAAGAGGTTAATGAAAATTAATATACAACTTAAAAATATTTATTTATTTATATTTTTTTGTCAATTTACTTTTGTTGAAGACGTTAACAAAGATAACTTCCTTAACTCCCCTAACAAAAATAAATTAGCTTTTATATTAGGGAGTAGAGATAGCAATTTAAACACTAATCCCCATCTTAAAAAATAGGGTCATGGTGCAAAAATTCTTACCAACTTCTATATAAAAAAAAAATGCACTGGGTACTACGAACTTTATTTGAGCACAAAAGTGACCATGCACTCTCCGTCTAGCTTAGAGAAACCGCCGTTAACCAAATCTTTTTACATCATATATCTAAAAAGCCCCACACAATCGCCCCCCCCCCCCAAAAAAAA
>JANTPZ010103739.1:0-17222 GCA_025593235.1 Vachellia pachyceras
TTGGAAATATTTCAGATAGCTTCTGTTACCATTTTTCTTCTTCCCTTTATGGAAATCATTCATGGGGTTATAGCCTATACCACTTCTATCATTTACAAACCTTTGGCTCTTTAAAATGACATGTAACATATCACTGCCATTTGTAAATTTCTCAAGAGTTTTAGTTAGTTTTTCATTTTCTGATTTCAAAAAATCACAGTTCAAACAGTTATGACTAGCAATAACAACATGTTCAGCAACAGGATTTTCAACAGGTTTTTCCAACTCTTTTACTTTCTTTCTGAGAAAAGATAATTCTTTAGCAAACTTCAATAATTCTGTATGCATTTCATCATAATCAGCACGCAATTCTTCATAGCTTAGTTCAGAGTCATTTACCACTTATGTGTCCAAGTCTTCTTGAGCTACGAGACAGAGGTTAGCTTCTTCTTCTGCTTCACTTTCTTCATCTGAGGAGCTGTCACCCCATATCCCTGAGACATATGCCTTCTTTTTCTTTAAAGATTTGAATTTCTTTTTCTCCTTCTCTTTTTCTTTGGTCTGGTTAGCAATCTGAGGACAATCAGCTTTAACATGTCCAGGTTTGTTGCATTCATAACAAATGATCTTGCTTGGTCCTCCTTTGTGAAACTTCCTGGACTGTTGATCCTTTCGATACATTCTCCTGAACTTATGAACTACCATTGCAAGTTCTTCATCTTCTACTTCTTCTTCATCCTCTTCCTCCATTTCTGGTTCCTTATCCTTTTCTTTTACCGTCTTAAGTGCCAACCCCTTTTTCTTCTTTTCATCAATGTTGGCTAGCTCCTTTTTGAATTTTTGTTTACTCTCATACTCAGCAAGGCTGCCAAACAATGCTGCCACTGAAGTCATTGACTCTCCTCGAGATTCTTCAATGGCTGTCACCTTTACTTCCCATTTGGGTGACAGTACGTTGAGAATTTTTCTGACTTGAGAGCTTGATCGTACGTCTTTCCTAAGGCTGCCAGCTTGTTTATTAAATGGGTATGACATATTTGAAATTCTGCTATCGTTTCTTCATCTTTCATTCTGAGAAGATCATACTCAGTAGTGAGCATGTTTACTCTACTTTCCTTTACTGCTTCAGTTCCTTCGTACGCAATCTCCAGTGCTTCCCATATGTGTTTAGCAGAAGGTAGAGTACAGACCTTGAAGAAGTCATCTTCATTTAAAGCTGCTTGTAGCATTAATACAGCTTTTCTATTCAAGAGCATCTTCTTCTTGTCTTCATCATCGAACTCTGCTTTCGTCTTTGGAACCAGCTGATCTTTGTCCTTTTTCATTGGCACAAATCAAAATCAGTAGCCATAATAAAGTTCTGAAATTTTATCTTCCAAAAAGAGAACTTCTGGCTGTTGAATGCCGGTGGTCTAGTAATAGATGCTCCGTCAGCCATTACGTGTTCACCAAATCCTGCCATGATCGCTCTTGAGACAGTTACATCCTTTACACAAGAGGCCTGCTCTGATACCAAATGTTAGTGCAGGATATGACCAAGAGGGGGGTGAATTGGTCACTTTTTTAAAAAATTGAAACTTAATCGAAGAAATTAAACGAAATCACCGGTGAGAACAGAGAGAATGAAGACAAAGTAGCTTTATCCTAGTTCGGTCCTCCTGACCTACGTCCAGTCCTCAGGACTCTCCTGAGATTTCCAATCCACTAATCAACAACAAACAAGGCTCTTTTGCCCTTACAAGGAGATTCTCACTCCCCCTCACAACAATCAACAAAACAGAGTCTCATACACTCTGTTTTCTGACTCTTTTTCAACCCAATAAATTCAAGATCCCAACCTTGAATGTCTCACAATAATACAACAGAGGTTGACAAGATAAACTCTCCAAAAGAGTGGATAGTCAACTAATGAAGCTCACAATAATTTACAAGATGACAAGAAGACAATAATGGCGTTCTCAGGTTTTGTTTGTTCTTCGTTACTCTTTTTGTCTCCACTGCTTCTTCATATATATCTGAGTAAGAATTTGATAGTCGTTACTCAGTAACTTAATGTCTGTTGGAAGAAGCTCCTATCCGTTACATACAATCGCCGAGTTTCTGGTCTGTCATTAATGGCTTCATTTAATGCATTCAACGGCAGCGTCGCAGGTCATAAATGCTGGGCTTTATTCCTGAGACTTCCTCGGCTGTTTTAATGAAAGAACTAAAGCACATTTATGAGGTTAGGTAATATTCAAATTATTCCGGCACGAAAGAGGAATGGTCTGACAGCAGTGGGAATGGCCGTGTCAGAAGTATGTCAGAGAGAAGAGAGAGAAGAGAGAACTTGATTTTCATTTCCCATAACTCGAGTTCTAGTTTATCAAATTAAAGAACCTGTAATGAAACTCTCAGACATAACTCAGGTCTTTATTTGAAAGTTCTGAGACTCTGTTGAAAAACTTTTACACTAAACTTCAGGTTTTGGAGTCCAGTTGTAAAAATTCAGGTTGTGAAAGTGAGGACTCGAGTTCTAAAACTGTTTAGATGAAAAAGACTTCGAGACTCAAGTTTGGAAAATGAGGAACCCGAGTTGGTGAAAACTTCTAGTGAAAACTCGAGTTTGAAAATCAAGTTTTTAAACTGAGAAAACTTTGTAAGGTAAGGAACTCGAGTTTGCAAGAATGAAGGACTCGAGTTGTGTGAAAACTTCCAGGCAGAACTTCTAGTTTTGAAATCATGTTTTGAGTCACTGTTGTGGAACTCGAGTTATGAAAAACCTGGAACTCGAGTTCTATAACGTGATGGCAAAACTCGAAGCTGAAACTTCAAGTTCTGACTCAAAGTTCTGGGACACAATTGTGAAACTCGAGTTTTGAGAATCCTAGAACTCGAGTTCTATAACGTGATGTGAAAAACTTGAAATTGGAACCTCAAGTTTTGACTTCCAGTTTTGTTTACACGTTATGGAACTTCAAGTTTTGACAACTTAGGACTTGAGTTCTTGAACTGAACCACAACACTTCTTTTTAAGACTTCCAGTTTCAATATCTAGTTTTGAGAATCAGTTATAGGACTTGAGTTTGCAAAACCTGTGACTCGAGTTTCAAAACTCCTCTGACATTTTCAACACAGTTTCAAAACTATTATTCCATATTCCAAATCCTACAATAATTTGAGGTTTTTGTTATCATCAAAACAAGGTATCAACATTCTCCCCCTTTTTGATGATGACAAAACCAAAACTAATGAAAACTAAATTTTTAAAGCATAAGCTATTCTGACAGTAACTCAGAGCAGAAATATGACACCAATCATAATAAGCATATATTCCATATTCATGAACAGAGCACAACATGAAGTATGATCTAATTGACATTAAGTTCATAATCCAAGGTCAGAATAACACAAAGTCATAAAGCACAAAATGAACTTAAAATGAACTCAAAACTTAGAATCTTCTCCCCCTTTTTGTCATCAGTCAAAGAGGGTGAGGAGGAGGAGAGGAAGGAGGGAGAGTAGGAGACTCTGAAGGTATGGGATTTGGAATGGGAGGTGAAGAGGGTATAGTGGGTGTAGGAGTGGCATGAGTAGAATCATCAGGTTGAGCAGAAGCAGCAAAGTCAATCAAAGTAAGCAACCTGTCTGATGAAGATGGATCAGAACTAGTAGCTTGAGTTCCAGCAGGATGTGAATGAGAAAAACCTTTGATGAAAGTCTCAATAGAAGAAATTCTACTATCCAGAGAGGCCACAGAGTTATCCATAGAATTCAAGGTTTGTTCCATGGAAGCTACAGAGTTCTTCAAGGCATGCATGTTATCCATAAGTTCTTTCCCTGAGAAGTATTCCATAGCACTCTTCAGTAAATTAGTCACAAACCTTTGGGAATTCTCATGAAAGTCAACTAGAAAAGCTTGACCCAGCTTCCTAAATTCAGATTCTATGAAAGGCTAAATTACTCCCTGAGTGGGTCTCTGTAGCTCAGCTGTGAATGCTTTCCCCAATCTTTTAAATTCTAATTCCATATAGGCTTGAATTGCAGCTTGAGCAAAAGATGGTGTCGTGGGGCTCTGCTGTGGAGCAGAGGACTGAGCCTCATCTTGTCCTCGAGATGTGGTAGGGGTACCTTTTCTTTTCGTGCTGAGGACCGCTACAGGTTTAGGGGAAATCTCAATGTTCATCTGGTTAAAATGACTTACACTAAACTGGATTGGAGACTGAGGCACTTGATCATCCATGAGATACCAAATATCATGAAGCTCTAGAATTCTAGAGACTAGGCAAGGATAGGGCAGAGGCATCTTCTTGGATTTAGATTGAACCAACTTATGCATTTCATTGAAAATTAGCTGCCCAATATTCCTCTTCTCCTGAGACATAATTGATGCAAGAAATTGATAATCAAAGGAAGACAAATGAGTGTAATTCTTTCCTTTGTTAATCATGCACCGAGAATATGCATAGTGGATGGTTCTTTGCAACACAGGCATAGAGGAGGGTTCAAATTTTAGTTCAGGATCATCATCATGCAAATCCAAATCAGGTCGTAGCAATTTCAGTACCTCAGCATTTGTGAATTCTTTTAGGGTCTTATCAAACTCATTTGTACCTAGATAAGCATTCAACAGATCAGCAGTTATACTGACTATATCTCCTCTTATAGCAGTTTGAAGACGATACTCATGCACCTTACCATCTTTTCTCATAATATTCTTTTCTTCCATTTTATTGTAGAAAATGCGAATCATGTCAGGTGAAAAATCATTCTTTAAGCCAAGCAAGGGTGCATAGTGGCTCATATAATCCTTAATATTCTTGCCCAATAACTTTTCCACTTCATCCAAATCAATGTAAATTGCAGGGCATAAGTCTCTATTTTCAAACTTATTTTCAGAAGTTTCAAGGGTTACCGGATTGGCATTGAAATGAGGAGGAGGCTTAGGCACATCTTTCTTTGTTCTTCTCTTTCCCTTAGCCTCTTGAGACCCTTTTCCACCTCTGGTCTTCAATTTCTGTCGAGCCTTTTTTGATGATCAAGCCAATTTGGAAGGAGACACACTCTTGGTTGCTGAATCAGAATGCTCTATTTGAGTGGGCTCCATGGAAGTGGGCTGAGATGATGATATGATTGGCACCTTTCCTTTCCCTTTTCTAGTCAGTATTGACCTTGGTGGTACAATCCTTTGCTTTTTGACTGGAGATTTTGTCACTTCTTCCTCGGATGATTCTACAATTCGCACTCTCTTAAATGGAGCTTGGGAAGTTGATTGAGTGCAAGAGGGTTCAATGGTGGTGTCTTTGGAGGATTTCGGAGTGTTGGGTTGAGGAACTTTGGTTCGTGCCATGATTGAACTAGAACTTTGATAAAAAACTTAGATAAAAATCAAGATCCAAAAAAAGATTTGCATTTTTATATCAAAATAGATGAATAAGTTTTTTAAAAAAACTCGATTTATGTAACCTTCAATAAAACCTGAAGCACAGTGGATGTATCCCTTCAATTTATAGAAAGTTCAATATATAATTTCTTGAACCAAAATCAAGTTCCAAAAAAAGATTTGCATTTTTATATCCAAACAGATGAATAAATTTTTTAAAAAAACCCGATTCATGTAACCCTCAATAAAAACTGTGTCATAGCGGATGTATCCCTTCAATTTTAAGAGAGTTCAATATCTACTTGAACCCTAATCAAGTTCCAAAAGAAGATTTGGCATTTTTATGTCCAAATAGATGAATAAGTTTTTTTTTAAAAACTTGATTTATGTAACCCTCAATAAAAACTGAGTCACAGTGGATGTATCCACTCAACTTTAAAAGAGTTAAGTGTTTAATTTCTTTAACCCTAATCAAGTTCCAAAAAAAGATTTGGCATTTTTATGTCCAAGAAGATGAATAAGATTTTTAAAAAACTCGATTTATGTAACCGTCAATAAAAACTGAGTCACAGTGGATGTATCCACTCAATTTTAAGAAAGTTAAATGTTTAATACCCAAATCAAGTTCATAAAAAAAGATTTGGCATTTTTATGTCGAAATAGATAAATAAGTTTTTAAAAAAAAACTCGATTTATGTAACCCTCAATAAAAAATGTGTCACAGTGGATGTATCCCTTCAATTTTAAGAGAGTTCAATATTTAATTCCTTAAACCCTAATCAAGTTCCAAAAAAAGATTTGGCATTTTTATGTCCAAATAGATGAATAAGTTTTTTAAAAAGAACGCGATTTATGTAACCCTCAATAAAAACTGAGTCAAAGTGGATGTATCCACTCAATTTTAAGAGAGTTAAATGTTTAATTCTTTTAACCCTAATCAGGTGCCAAAAAAAGATTTGGCCTTTTTATGTCCAAATAGATGAATAAGTTTTTTAAAAAAAACTCGATTTATGTAACCCTCAATAAAAACTGAGTCACAGTGGATGTATCCACCCAATATTAAGAGAGTTAAATGTTTAATTCCTTTAACCCTAATCACGTTCAACAAAAAGATTTGGCCTTTTTATGTCCAAATAGATGAATAAGTTTTTTAAAAAATACTCGATTTATGTAACCCTCAATAAAAACTGTGTCACAGTGGATGTATCCCTTCAATTTTAAGAGAGTTCAATATTTAATTCCTTGAACCCTAATCAAGTTCCAAAAAAAGATTTGGCATTTTTATGTCCAAATAGATGAATAAGTTTTTTAAAAAGAACGTGATTTATGTAACGTTCAATAAAAACTGAGCCACACTGGATGTATCCACTCAATTTTAAGAGAGTTAAATGTTTAATTCCTTTAACCCTAATAATGCTCCAAAAAAAGATTTGGCCTTTCTATATCCAAATAGATGAATAAGTTTTTTTAAAAAAATCTCGATTTATGTAACCCTCAATAAAAACTGAGTCACAGTGGATGTATCCCTTTAATTTTAAGAGAGTTCAATATTTAATTCCGTGAACCCTAATCAAGTTCCAAAAAAAGATTTGGTATTTTTATGTCCAAATAGATGAATAAGTTTTTTAAAAAAAACTCGATTTATATAACCCTCAATAAAAACATTGTCACAGTGGATGTAACCACTCAATTTTAAGAGAGTTAAATGATTAATTCCTTTAACCCTAATCAGGTTCCAAAAAAGTTTTGGCACTTTTATGTCCAAATAGATCAATAAGTTTTTTTTAAAAAACTCGATTTATGTTACCCTCAAGAAAAATTGAGTCACAGCGGATTTATCCCTTAAATTTTAAAAGAGTTCAATCTATAATTCATTTAACCCTAATCACGTTCCAGCAAAAGATTTGCCATTTTTATATGCAAATAGATGAATAAGTTTTTTAAAAAACTCGATTTATGTAACACTCAATAAAAACTGAGTCACAGTGGATGTAACCACTCAATTTTAAAAGGGTTAAACGTTTAATTGCTTTAACCCTAATAAGGTTTCAAAAAAAAGATTTGGCCTTTTTATGTCCAAATAGATGAATAAGTTTTTTGAAAAAAACTCGATTTATGTAACCCTCAATAAAAAATGAGTCACAGTGGATGTATCCACTCAATTTTAAGGGGGTTAAATGTTTAATTCCTTTAACCCTAATCAGGTTTAAAAAAAGATTTGGCCTTTTTATGTCCAAATAGATGAATAATTTTTTTAAAAAAACTCGATTTATGTAACCCTCAATAAAAATTGAGTCACAGTGGATGTATCCCTTCAATTTTAAGAGAGTTCAATATATAATTCCTTGAACCCAAATCAAGTTGAATAAAAAAAAAGATTTGCATTTATATTTCCAAATAGATGAATAAGTGATTTGTGTAACCCTCATAAAAACTGTGTCACAATGGATGTATCCCTTCAATTTTTAGAGAGTTCAATATTTAATTCCTGGAACCCTAATCAAGTTTCAAAAAAATATTTGGCATTTTTATGTCCCAATAGATGAATAAGTTTTTTTAAAAAACTAAATTTATGTAACCCTCAATAAAAACTAAGTCACTGTGGATGTATGCACTCAATTTCAAGAGAGTTAAATGTGTAATTCATTTAACCCTAATCACGTTCCAACAAAAGATTTGCCATTTTTATATGCAAATAGATGGATAAGTTTTTTTGAAAAACTCGATTTATGTAACACTCAATAAAAACTGAGTCACAGTGGATGTATCCACTCAATTTTAAAAGTGTTAAATGTTTAATTGCTTTAACCATAATCACGTTAAAAAAAAGATTTGGCATTTTTATGTCCAAATAGATGAATAAGTTTTTTGAAAAAAAAAAACCTCGATTTATGCAACGCTCAATAAAAACTGGGTCACAGTAGATGTATGCACGCAATTTTAGGAGGGTTAAATGTTTAATTCCTTTAACCCTAATTAGGTTTCAAAAAAAGATTTGGCCTTTTTATGTCCAAATAGTTGAATAAGTTTTTTAAAAAAACTCAATTTATGTAACCCTCAATAAAAATTGAGTCACAGTGGATGTATCTTTTCAATTTTAAGAGAGTTCAATATATAATTCCTTGAACCCAAATCATGTTCCAAAAAAAGATTTGCATTTTTATATCCAAATAGATGAATAAGTTTTTTAAAAAAACTCGATTTATGTAACCCTCAATAAAAACTGTGTTACAGTGGATGTATCCCTTCAAGTTTAAGAGAGTTCAATATTTAATTCCTCGAACCCTAATCAAGTTAAAAAAAATTTGCATTTTTATATCCAAATAGATGAATAAGTTTTTTAGAAAAAACTCGATTTATGTACGCTCAATAAAAACTGTGTCACAATGAATATATCCCTTCAATTTTAAGAGAGTTCAATATATAATTCCTTGAACCCAAATCATGTTACAAAAAAAGATTTGGCCTTTTTATGTCGAAATAGATGAATAAGTTTTTTTAAAAAAATTTCACTTATGTGACCCTCAATAAAAATTAAGTCATAGTGGATGTATACCTTCAATTTTAAGAGAGTTCAATATATAATTCCTTGAACCCAAATCAAGTTCCAAAAGAAGATTCGCATTTTTATATCCAAATAGATGAATACGTTTTTTAAAATAACTTGATTTATGTAACCTTCAATAAAAATTGAGTCACAGTGGATGTATATACGCAATTTTAAAAGAGTTAAATGTTTAATTGCTTTAACCATAATTATGTTCCAAAAAAAGATTTGGCATTTTTATGTCCAAATAGATGAATAAGTTTTTTAAAAAAACACGATTTATGTAACACTCAATAAAAACTGAGTGACAGTGGATGTATCCACTTGATTTTAAAAGAGTTAAATCTTTAATTGCTTTAACCATAATCACGTTAAAAAAAAGATTTGGCATTTTTTGCCCAAATAGATGAATACGTTTTTTGAAAAAAAACCTCGATTTAAGTAACCCTCAATAAAAACTGAGTCACAGTGGATGTATCCACTCAATTTTAACAGGGTTAAATGTTTAATTCGTTTAACCCTAATCAGGTTTCAAAAAAGATTTGGCCTTTTTATGTCCAAATAGATGAATAATTTTTTTAAAAAACTCGATTTATGTAAGCCTCAATAAAAATTGAGTCACAGTGGATGTATCCCTTCAATTTTAAGAGAGTTCAATATATAATTCCTTGAACCCAAATAAAGTTCAATAAAAAAAAAGGATTTGCATTTTTATATCCAAATAGATGAATAAGTTTTTTAAAAAAACTCGATTTGTGTAACCCTCAATAAAAACTGTGTCACAATGGATGTATCCCTTCAATTTTAAGGGAGTTCAATATTTAATTCCTTGAAGCCTAATCAAGTTCCAAAAAAACATTTGGCATTTTTTTGTCCAAATAGATGAATAAGTTTCTTCAAAAAATTCAATTTATGTAACCCTCAATAAAAACTAAGTCACTGCGGATGTATGCACTCAATTTCAAGAGAGTCAAATGTGTAATTCATTTAACCCTAATCACGTTCCAACAAAACATTTGCCATTTTTATAAGCAAATAGATGGACAAGTTTTTTTTAAAAAACTCAATTTATGTAACACTCAATAAGAACTTAGTCACAGTGGATGTATCCACTCAATTTTAAAAGAGTTAAATGTTTAATTGCTTTAACCATAATCACGTTAAAAAAAAGATTTGGCATTTTTATGTCCAAACAGATGAATAAGATTTTTAAAAAAAACCTTGATTTATGTAACCCTCAATAAAAACTGAGTCACATTGGATGTATCCACTCAATTTTAAGAGTGTTTAATGTTTAATTCCTTTAACCCTAATCATGTTTCAAAAAAAGATTTGGCGTTTTTATGTCCAAGTAGATGAATAAGTTTTTTAAAAAAACTCGATTTATGTAACCGCCAATAAAAATTGGGTAACAGTGGATGTATCCCTTCAATTTTAAGAGAGTTCAATATCTAATTCCTTGAACCCAAATCAAGTTCAAAAAAAAGATTTGCATTTTTATATCCAAATAGATAAATATGTTTTTTAAAAAACTCGATTTATGTAACCATCAATAAAAACTGTGTCACAGTGGATGTATCCCTTCAAGTTTAAGAGAGTTCAATATTTAATTCCTCGAACCCTAATCAAGTTCAAAAAAAAAATTTTGCATTTTTATATCCAAATAGATGAATAAGTTTTTTAAAAAAAACTCGATTTATGTAACACTCAATAAAATTTGTGTCACAATGAATGTATCCCTTCAATTTTAAGAGAGTTCAATATATAATTCCTTGAAGCCAAATCATGTTACAAAAAAAGATTTGGCCTTTTTATGTCCAAGTAGATGAATAAATTTTTAAAAAAAACTCGATTTATGTAACCTTCAATAAAAATGAGTCACAGTGTATGTATCCCTTCAATTTTAAAAGAGTTCAATATATAATTCCTTGAACCCAAATCAAGTTCCAAAAAAAGATTCGCATTTTTACATCCAAATAGATGAATGCGTTTTTTAAAATAACTTTAATTATGTAACCTTCAAAAAAAATTGAGTCATAGTATATGCATCCACGCAATTTTAAAAGAGTTAAATGTTTAATTGCTTTAACCATAATTACGTTCCAAAAAAGGATTACGCATTTTTATGTCCAAATAGATGAATAAGTTTTTTAAAAAAACTCGATTCATCTAACCCTTAATAAAAACTGTGTCAGAGTGGATGTATCCCTTCAATTTTAAGAGAGTTCAATATTTTATTCCTTGAACCCTAATCAAGTTCCCAAAAAAGATTTGGCATTTTTATGTCCAAATAGATGAATAAGTTTTTCTAAAAAAACTCAATTTATGTAACCCTCAATAAAAACTAAGTCACAGTGGATGTATGCACTCAATTTTAAGAGAGTTAAATGTTTAATTCATTTAAGCCTAATCACGTTCCAACAAAATATTTGCCATTTTTTTAAGCAAATAGATGGATAAGTTTTTTTAAAAATCACGATTTATGTAACACTCAATAAAAACTGAGTGACAGTGGATGTATCCACTCGATTTTAAAAGAGTTAAATCTTTAATTGCTTTAACCATAATCACGTTAAAAAAAAAGATTTGGCATTTTTATGTCCAAATAGATGAATGAGTTTTTTGAAAAAAACCTCGATTTAAGAAACTCTCAATAAGAACTGAGTCAGAGTGGATGTATCCACTCAATTTTAACAGGGTTAAATGTTTAATTCGTTTAACCCTAATCAGGTTTCAAAAAAGATTTGGCCTTTTTATGTCCAAATAGATGAATAATTTTTTTAAAAAAAACTCGATTTATGTAACCCTCAATAAAAATTGAGTCACAGTGGATGTATCCCTTCAATTTTAAGAGAGTTCAATATATAATTCCTTGAACCCAAATCAAGTTCAATAAAAAAAAAAGATTTGCATTTTTATCTCCAAATAGATGAATAAGTTTTTAAAAAAAACTCGATTCACGTAACCCTCATTAAAAACTGTGTCAGAGTGGATGTATCCCTTCAATTTTAAGAGAGTTCAATATTTAATTCCTTGAAGCCTAATCAAGTTCCAAAAAAAACATTTGGTCTTTTTTTGTCCGAATAGATGAATAAGTTTTTTTAAAAAACTCAATTAATGCAACCCTCATTAAAAACTAAGTCACTGTGGATGTATGCACTCAATTGCAAGAGAGTTAAATGTGTAATTCATTTAACCCTAATCACGTTCCAACAAAAGATTTGCCAATTTTATATGCAAATAGATGGATAAGTTTTTTTAAAAAAACTCGATATACGTAACATCAATAAAAACTGAGTCACAGTGGATGTATCCACTCAATTTTAAAAGAGTTAAATGTTTAATTGCTTTAACCATAATCACGTTAAAAAAAAAGATTTGGCATTTTTATGTCCAAACAGATGAATAAGATTTTTAAAAAAAACCTCGATTTATGTAACCCTCAATAAAAACTGTGCCACAGTGGATGTATCCACTCAATTTTAAGAGAGTTAAATGTTTAATTCCTTTAACCCTAATCAGGTTCCAAAAAAAGATTTGACTTTTTATGTCCAAATAGATGAATAAGTTTTTTTAAGAAAAAATCGATTTATGTAACCCTCAATAAAAACTGAGTCACAGTGGATGTTTCCCCTCAATTTTAAGAGGGTTAAATGTTTAATTCCTTTAACCCTAATCAGGATCCAAAAAAAGATTTGACCTTTTTATGTCCAAATTAATGGATAAATTTTTTATAAAAAACTCGATTTACGCAACCCTCAATAAAAATTGAGACACAGTGGATGTATCCCTTCAATTCTAAGAGAGTACAATATATAATCCTTGAACCCAAAACATGTTCAAAAAAAAAAGATTTGGCCTTTTAATGTCTGAACAGATGAATATGTTTTTAAAAAAAATTTCGACTTCTGTGACCCTCGATAAAAATTGAGTCACTGTGGATGTATCCCTTCTATTTTAAGAGAGTTCAATATATACTTCCCTGAACCCAAATCAAGTTCCAAAAAAAAGATTCTCATTTTTATATGCATATAGATGAATACGTTTTTTTAAAAAAACTTGATTTATGTAACCTTCAATAAAAATAGGGTCACAGTGGATGTATCCACGCAATTTTTAAAGAGTTAAATGTTTAATTGCTTTAACCATAATCACGTTCCAAAAAAAGGTTTGGCATTTTTATGTCCAAATAGAGGAATAAGTTTTTTTAAAAAAACTCGATTTATGTAACCCTCAATAAAAATTGAGTCACAGTGGATGTATCCACTCAATTTTAAGAGAGTTAAATGTTTAATTCCTTTAACCCTAATCAGGTTCCAAAAAAAGATTTGGCCTTTTTATGTCCAAATAGATGAATAAGTTTTTTTAAAAAAACCTCGATTTTTGTAACCCTCAATAAAAAGTGAGTCACAGTGGATGTATCCACTCAATTTTAAGAGGGTTAAATGTTTAATTCCTTTAACCATAATCAGGTTGCAAAAAAAGATTTGGCAATTTTATGTCCAAATAGATAAATAATTTTTTTAAGAAAAACTCGATTTATGAAACCCTCAGTAAAAACTTTGTCATAGTGGATGTAACCACACAATTTTAAGAGAGTTAAATGTTTAATTCCTTTAACCCTAATCAAGTTCCAAAAAAAGATTTGGCAATTTTATGTCCAAATAAATGATTAAGTTTTTTAAAAAAACTCGATTTATGTAACCCTCAATTAACAATGAGCAACAGTGGATGTAAACACTCAATTTTAAGAGACTTAAATATTTAATTGCTTTAACCATAATCACGTTCCAAAAAACGATTTGGGATTTTTCTATCCAAATAGATAAATAAGTTTTTTCAAAAAACTAGATTTATGTAACCCTCAATAAAAACTGAGTCCCAGTGGATGTTTCCTCTCAATTTTAAAAGATTTAAATGTTCAATTGTTTTAACCATAATCACGTTATGAAAAAAAAAAGATTTGGCATTTTTATATCCCAATAGATGAATAAGTTTTTTTAAAAAAACCTCGATTTATGCAACCCTCAATAAAAATTGAGTCACAGTGGATGTATCCAGTCAATTTTAAGAGGGTTAAATTTTTAATTCTTTAACCCTAATCAGGTTCCAAAAAAAGATTTGGACTTTTTATGTCCAAATAGATGAATAAGTTTTTTAAACATATCTCGATCTATGTAACCCTCCATAAAAACTGTGTCACAGTTGATGTATCCCTTCAATTTTAAGAGAGTTCAATATTTAATTCCTTGAACCCTAATCAAGTAAAAAAAAAAGATTTGGCATTTTTATTTCCAAATAGATGAATAAGTTTTTTAAAAAACTCAATTTATGTACCCCTCAATGAAAACTGAGTCACAGTGGATGTATCCACTCAATTTTAAGAGAGTTAAATGTTTAATTCCTTTAACCATAATCAGGTTCAAAAAAAAGATTTGGCCTTTTTATGTCCAAATAGATGAATAAGTTTTTTTTTTAAAAAACTCGATTTATGTAACACTCAATAAAAACTGAGTCACAGTGGATGTATCCACTGAATTTTAAGAGAGTTAAATGTTTAATTCATTTAACCCTAATAACGTTCCCAAAAAAGATTTGCCATTTTTCTATGCAAATAGATGAATAAGTTTTTTTAAAAACTCGATTTATATAAAAACTGAGTCAAAGTGGATGTATCCACTCAATTTTGAGAGAGTTAAATGTTTAATTCCTTTAACTCCAATCACGTTAAAAAAAAAAGATTTGGCTTTTTTATGTCCAAATAGATAAATAAGTTTTTTTAAAAAAAAACCTCGATTTTTGTAACCCTCAATAAAAACTGAGTCACAGTGGATGTATCCACTCAATTTTAGGAGGGTTAAATGTTTAATTCCTTTAACCCTAATCAGGATCCAAAATAATATTTGGCGTTTTTATGTCCAAATAGATGAATAAGTTTTTTAAAAATAAATCGATCTATTTAACCCTCAATAAAAATTGAGTCACAGTGAATGTATCCCTTCAATTTTAAGAGTGTTCACTATATAATTCCTTAAAGCGAAATAAATATCCAAAAAAAGCTTTGCATTTTTATATCTAAATAGATGAATAACTTTTTTAAAAAAACTCGATTTATGTAACCCTCAATAAAAACTGTGTCACACTTGATGTATCCTTTCAATTTTAAGGGAGTTCGATATTTAATTCCTATTTCAAAAAAAGGTTTGGCATTTTTATTTCCAAATAGATGAATAAGTGTTTTTAAAAAAGTCAGTTTATGTAACCCTCAATAAAAACAGAGTCACAGTGGATGTATCCACACAATTTTAAAAGAGTTAAATTTTTAATTCATTTAGCCCTAATCACGTTCCAAAAAAAGATTTGGAATTTTTATATGCAAATAGATAAATAAGTTTTTTTATAAAACTCGATTTATGTAACCCTCAATTAAAACTCAGTCACAGTGGATGTATCCACTCAATTAAAAAAACTCGATTTATGGAACCCTCAATAAACAATGAGCAACAGTGGATGTATCCACTCAATTTTAAGAGACTTAAATGTTTAATTGCTTTAACCATAACCACGTTCCAAAAAAAGACTTGGCATTTTTATACCGAAATAGATGAATAAGTTTTTTTCAAAAAAACTAGATTTATGTAACCCTCAATAAAAACTGAGTCACATTGGATGTATCCACTCAATTTTAAAAGAGTTAAATGTTTAATTGCTTTAACCATAATCACGTTAAAAAAAGATTTGGCATTTTTATATCCAAATAGATGAATTTATATTTTTAAAAAGACCTCGATTTATGCATCCCAGAATAAAAACTGAGTCACAGTGGATGTATCCACTCAATTTTAAGAGAGTTAAATGTTTAATTCCTTTAACCCTAATCAGGTTCCAAAAAAAGATTTGGCCATTTTATGTCCAAATAAATGCATAAGTTTTTCATAAAAAACTCGATTTAGGCAACCCTCAATAAAAATTGAGACACAGTGGATGTATCCCTTCAATTCTAAGAGTGTACAATATATAATTCCTTGAATCCAAATCACGTTCCAAAATAAGCTTTGCCTTTTTTATATAAGTTGAAAAAAAACTCGATTTATGTAACCCTCAATAAAAACTGAGTCACAGTGGATGTATCCACTCAATTTTAAGAGAGTTAAATGTTCAATTCCTTTAACCCTAATTAGGTTCCAAAAAAGATTTGGCCTTTTTATTTCCAAATAGATGAATAAGTTTTGTATAAAAAACTCGATTTAGGCAACCCTCAATAAAAATTGAGACACAGTGGATGTATCCCTTCAATTCTAAGAGTGTACAATATATAATTCCTTGAATCCAAATCACGTTCCAAAAAAAGATTTGCATTTTTATTTCCTAATAGATGAATAAGTTTTTTAAAAAAACTCGATTTATATAACCCTTAATAAAATAGTGTCATAGTGGATGTATCCCTTCAATTTTGAGAGAGTTCAATATTTAATTCCTTGAACCCTAATCCAGTTCCAAAAAAAGATTTCGCATTTTTTTGTCCAAATTGATGAATAAATTTTTTTAAAGTGCTCAATTTACGTAACCCTCAATAAAAACAGAGTCACTGTGGATGTATCCACTAAATTTTAAGAGAGTTAAATGTTTAATTCATTTAACCCTAATCACGTTCCAAAATAAGCTTTGCCTTTTTTATATGCAAACAGATGAATAAGTTTTTTTAAAAAAAACTCAATTTATGTAACCCTCGATAAAAACTGAGTCACAGTGGATGTATCCCCTCAATTTTAAGAAAGTTAAAAGTTTAATTCCTTTAACCCTAATCATGTCTAAAAAAAGATTTGGCCTTTTTATCTCCAAATAGATAAATAAGTTTTTTAAAAAAAACTCGATTTATGGAACGCTCAATAAAAACTGAGTCACAGTGGATGTATCCACTCAATTTTAAGAGAGTTAAATGTTCAATTCCTTTAACCCTAATAAGGTTTCAAAAAAGATTTGGCCTTTTTATGTCCAAATAGATGAATAACTTTTTTATAAAAAACTCGATTTAGGCAACCGTCAATAAAAATTGAGACACAGTGGATGTATCCCTTCAATTCTAAGAGAGTTCAATATATAATTCCTCGAACCCAAATCACGTTCCAAAAAAAGATTTGGCCTTTTTATGTCCAAATAGATGAATAAGTTTTTTATAAAAAAACTCGATTTATGTAACCCTCAATAAAAACTGAGACACAGTGGATGTATCCCTTCAATTCTAAGAGAGTTCAATATATAATTGCTCGAACCCAAATCACGTTCCAAAAAAAGATTTGGCCTTTTTATGTCCAAATAGATGAATAAGTATTT
>JANTPZ010103742.1:0-11106 GCA_025593235.1 Vachellia pachyceras
TATGTTACTAGCTAATGGTATTTTTAAAATGAAATAAGACTACCAAAAAATGTCATTTGGCGACAGAAAATCAGTCGATAATTAAAAGACTATTTTCCATCACTAAAATGAGAATCGCTAATATTTTTCATCGTTAAATAAAAATTTTCTGATAGAAAATAGTCATTTAACGATGGATTTTTCAGTCGCTAAATGACATTTTTCTAATAGTGTAATTGATTGGGAAAAGGGTATTAATTAAAGCTTAACGTTTTTTAAAAACTCAAAGTTAAACTTTTTTTCCTTAATATTTAGTTCATGGCATGCATAATATATTTGGATAGCCTGTTGAGAAAACGGACACAGATTCCGAAGTAGTTTATGTGAAAGGAATTTTGTTTCGATAAACACATCTGTTGACAAAACGAGCTTACCAAACAAAGCAATATATATATATATATAGCAATATGTGAGGCCTTTATTGGTTTTCTTTGCTTTTATTTCCATCAACGTTTGCTTCTATCGTTGTATCATTGTCATTTTCACGGAGAAAAGCCTAAACACAAGACTTTTTGTTAGAAAAATCTCCCATCTACAATATTTTATTTTTGAAATTTAAATAAGGAAGATACTAGAGAGATTATTATATATATATATATATATACTGCGTCCTCTCCTCTTGTCATACATACAATATTTAGCCTGCAGTGTAAAACTATGGATAAATTGTGTTTATTTAGAAAAGTTTATTTACTCCTCAAAAGCCCGTTCAACAGTATTTTTTTCGTAAAATGAGATAATCTCCTCTACATATTTACATCGATTTATGTAAAAACATTTCTATACTGTGTTTCCAAACGTACACATCACGTTTTATATTAAAAACAGCAGGGAGTACAATTTATTTGTGTGATGTTGGACGTCGGCTACAAAATTTAATACAGCCCCGCAAAAGTAACATAATTTTCAATAGATCCCAGAGAAACTAGAAATTCAAATAATAAAGCTTTAAAAAATAAAAATAAAATTATGTTTTGATGGTAAATAACTGAAATGTCAAGGTTAAAAAAATCAGATCGGGCAAAAATAGATTCGGTTTTTTGTACTTTGCAAAAATTGTCATTCGTTCATTTTTTAAATGACCAAAATTTGATTTTGATGGTTTTCAAAGCATAAATTCTTTTTTTTAAAAATACTTTACTGAAATTTCATATTCTTCTGGGACCTATGGAAAATTATGTGACTTTTGTGAGATTATACTGAAATTCTCCAAAGTTAAAATATGATTTATCTATCCCATTCTTGGTTTAGAACTCTCTTGGGAGAAAATACTGATAAAATGTCCGTTTGAAAACATGTTAGAGAAGTACTTTTACGTAAGTCGAACTAAATATATAAATGATATTGTGCTTGTTTGGGAACACCATTTTCCCAACGGTCACGCAAGCCAAAACAAAATCATCTCGAAACCTATAAAATCATGTTGAAATCTATAAAATACCTCAGAATCTATAAACTTCTTTCTCTGAACGAAATTCCCAAACACACCCATTATCTCGTTTCAAAAAAAAAATTTATTGAACTTACATTTAAACTCTCCATAAGCTGAATCAAACGGGTTAAGGTACAACAGAAAGGACCCTTTTAAAACACAAGATTAGGCTAGATAACCTACACCCTACTTTTACATCTCATCTCGGAGTGGAATTTCTTTCTGGAAACACACACGCACAAACAATTTGGATCCTTACTAAAGCCGACTGTTAATTGCAAGTGCTGGCCCCACGCATTCATACATGCTGAGAAACCATAGTTTAATCAACTAAAAGAGCTTTATATAAAGTAGTATAATTATATATTATTGTACGATTAGTACACTTTTGACACTTGCTTGATCGTACCACTTCTAAGAAAAATTTAAACACTAGTTAAGTGACAAAATTCTACATCATCGTGCGTCCTTTATTGTCAATTGAACAGCAACAATCTTAATTATTTTAATCATACATACACATATCTAATTAATAATTCCGTAGTTTGAAATTTGCAATTAATAATAAGAACACAGGAATGATATATATATATATGGACGACCCCAGTTAAGCTTAACTAATCCTAGGTTTTTCGCCAAACCCTTGAATCTTATCTCCAAGAGATCGATATGAAATTAGTGTATTATGTAATCTTTTAGGGTTAATTAAGGTGCATCCAGTACCTATCGTTTGTGGGTTCAACTAGCGAAGGGATTGGGCTAGCACTCTCACCTAAAGTGGAGGGCTCGATCTTATGGAGTGTCAATTAGTTGTGGCTCAAGTCAGGGTACTTGGGGAGGCATCAGTACAGCTAAGTAAAGATGGATTGACCTATTTGTGTGGCCAGAACAAAGGGCTTGCTTGGCTTGCTCCCATGCTCGCAGGGATAGGTCATAGTTGATCATGAGTTAGGTGCCTTACCCTTGGATCGTGGATGAGCCCAACCCCTTTCCTTAGATGCATCCAGTCTCATCAAGTATTTTTTTGGTGTGCATATAGCATATGGAAGTATTTTTTAGATGTGTGTTAGTATCCTAAAGTATTTTTTTTATTGGAAGAATTTTAGTCCTCATTTTTATGTTTCTTATTTAGTTGTCACCAATAACAAATCAAAAAATGTGCTGATGGTTAACGTAGAAAATTAAGCTTATAGTATGAAAGAAAACTTTAAGATTATATATTTTAAAACTTTTTTCCAAAGAGTGTACGTGTACACTTAGATTTTGGGCATGGTGCATTGGATTAAGTTGGATGTTTTGATGTTTGATCGCCTTAGGTTTTTCACCAAATTATTCATTTGTACTGTCATGTTCAATTCTAAATATAAAACATCGTTTATAGTATAATAGAAACGATGTTTTATATTTAGAATTGGAGAGGGAATTAAAGAGAACTAATCAATGGTTTTGCTGCTGGTGCAAATAGCCATCTAGATAGTTAATTTACATATTTTACAAAAAAAAATTGCTGTATTATAGTTTCCCATCAATGGAGCTAACTTGGATAACCATACATGTACTTTATCTAAAGAAAATAATAAGGTAGAATTACCTAGAAGTTCTAAGCAAGACAAGTCGAGAAATGTCCATGTTTTTCGACTTGTTATTAACAACCTTTTGAAACTATTTTGTAACACATTCTCTTATTTGGGACATCTGGGTAATTCTTCCAGATAATAATTTGTATTGGAATATATTTATATATATATATATATATGATGAAGAAGAAAAAAATCAATGACCGAAGGATCAGTTTCACTGTTTTAAAGATGAACTCGTGAGTCAATGGTGATGGTCAAAGTTCGAGAAGGATAAATACGCCGAGATATGATCCGCACAACTTGTGTGTCCCATACAGCACACCTCTTTTTTTTTTTTAAGAAAAAAATCATGAGTAGGTCAAGTGTTGGCAAAAAAATGTTTAGTTGTTATATATTCTATGGTTTTTTTTTAAAAAAATATGTTGAATTATTTATAATTATAGATAATATAATTTGTAATTATTAGCTATTGACTATTGTATATGGATTGTTTTTACAATTCTCCCTCCTATCTAGTGTTGGGAACATGGGCCGTCCCGTGGGTTGCGGCCTGGCCGCCACGGGTTGGTGGGCTGGGCGAGCCAGCCCGCTAGGTGGCGGGTTGGGATTTCTTAACCCGCAGCCCACCAACCTTTTATTTTTTTAAAAAAATAAAAAATAAATTCTTTTTCTATTTTTTACTCAATTTTTTTATAAGATTGCATATTTATGCTATTTTCTTTTAAATTCTATGAATAAGTGTTCAGTAATTTCCTAAAAATAGAATTTAATATTACTTTATCCTTATGAAATGAAAAAAGGTAAAGATATATAAGATATAATAATTTTAAAAATAAAAAAAATAAAAAGTGGGCTGGCCCGCCAACCCGCGGGCTAGGCAGGCATTTCCGACAAAAAATGCGGGCTGGCGGGCCCAACTCGCATTACCGGTACTACTCATGTCACATGAACTTAAATAAATACTGTTCATAAATTTAATGAACATTTGAAATAAAAAAATTATTAAGGGTGTTATGGAATTTACAATTAACAAGCTATTGTCATGAAATCTAAAAACTATTATCATCGTTTATTAGTGTGTTTCATTTTCTTTTATTTTACCAAAATTCATATCTGTAATTTTTATTAAAAAATCAAAAAGAAGTATTTTAATTTCAGTTTAGGTTTCTCGCATTCAATTATTAGGAATTAATTTTATTTTCGACTCCTCAAAATGAACATGACCCGGATTAGTGCTATATTACATTAATTCGGTTAAATTATTTTTGACGCGGATCTAACGCGACTAAAGATTTTCGAATTTATTGAAATTAAAATGTTTGAGAATTTACCAAACAAACTAAACATACTTTTCCCCCAAAAAAGATAGCTTATATATATTAATGCTATATTTGATTAATTTGAGCACGCGCGCACATACATACATACGTACATATGTGTGTGTGTGTGTGTGTAAGGAGCGAGTTTGGTGTAGGAAAAGTAGAAGGCACGCATAAAAAACTGATCCAGACACGTAGGTGGTTAAAAGTGTTACGAGTCATAATTAATTGGCAATCATTTATATACGTATATGATGGTTAAGTTCAAGTTGAATTCGTATCCTTAATTATTAGAAACACACGTGTTCATGTTTCTCAAAGGAAAAGCAAAAATAAAAATAAAAATAAAAATGAAAGAGAGAGAGAGAGAGGATAAAAGCAAAGGGGTTTGTGATAGGAACATAAAGAGAGACAGAGAGAGGATTTTCAGAGATAATTATAACGTTAATGCGCATGTTTGTGTGTTGTAGCTTTTGTCTGTGCCTTATAATTGTGTCTTATAATTATAGGGCAATCCTCCGTGTGAATCAAACATGTTTTAAATTTGATTTCCAAGAGTTATCTTGATTTAAAATCTAACACTGTCAAATAGCCAAATAAAAAAAAACAAAATTCCAAAACCAACTAAAAAAAAAGTAACATTTACTGATAGAGTTAAGTTGTATTCAACATCCTTAAGTATTTTTCAATACAAATATCTTAGAATATTATTTTTTTTCAATAATACCCATTGTCACAAAGCAGTTTCTTATGCAATTTCACCTTAATTTAAAGTGTTTTCTTGAATGCTATTAAAAAGATACTTTACAGGGTTAGATGTATAAAAAATACGGTTACATTTAGGATACTGGATGCTAATAGAAAAATATTTTAAAATGTTGTATATAATAAAAATTAGTTTAAAATACTGAGTGATTCTAAGAAAGTATTTCAGAGTGATCAATCCTGGGTAACCCTTATATATATCTATCTGTGCATGTGTGTATTTAATTTGACGGCATGCTATAAGGATTAAATTAAAATAAATATTTTGAAGGTGCGTGGCATTTGGGAATAATCCCATCAAAAGATTATTCTAACTTCTTTTTTCTATACAAAGCATTATTCTAAATTCTGATTATATGAATTGTGTTTTTTTTGGAGAATACGTGTATCACTACTATAAAAATGCCGGATTTTATTTTCCGTCACTAAAACAAGGGTTACTAATATTTTTTATCGTTAAATAACAATTTTTTAAAGGAAAATAATTATTTATTGATGGATTTTTTGTTACTGAATGATATTTTTTTAATAGCGGTAAGTATATAAATGGAACAGTCTTTCAATCAAGTGGGTTTTGTTTCTCACACGCAAATGATAGTTCCATCCACATATGGCTACACTCGCCCATATATGCAATGCATCTAGCCTGCCTCTTTGAGAGAGAGAGTATTTATGCCAACAAACATAGCGGAAATTACACACAAGTCCCAAGTGATATAAGGAATATTATTTATAAAAGTGAAAATACTAAATTACCCTCCTTTAAAATCTGGATTGACAGCTAGAACATCTTAAAATGCAATTTGAGCATCATCAATGACAACCGATCAACGGAGGTTAATTTGATTTTTTTCATTTTTTAAAATAATATTTTTAAATAATTCCTTAGGACGTCATATTAATTTCTTGATTTTGAGGGATTTTTTTACAGTGTTTTCTGCTTATTGGAACCTGTGTCTAATTTTCCCCAACAATTTATATCCATATTTTTATTTTTTTCCATGTAAAATGATTGAGTATAAGATATATGTGTCCGAAAGTCAGTGGCATATGCCGTTTTTTCCCTAGAGAATCATTCGTTATTCCACACTACCGATTAATATTAAATTAAAAATAAAAATATTTTAATGTGTTTTAATGATCTTAAACAACATGTGTATGTTTTATATAAATATTTGTACATGGTTAAAGCTGATACGAATTTTACATGTGCATAACATTACTACGTTGCTATGCATGACGATGATAATGGATATTTTATTTTGGGATTAATACAATATTTGCTCCCTTAAATTTATTTCAATTTTTATCTTAATCTCTCAAATTATAGATAATATGCATGTTTGGGAAATATCTCCTTTAAGGTACACGCAATCCAAGATAAAAAGCATCGTAAAATCCATAAATTCTTCTTGAAAGTAAATTCTTCTCGAAATTCGTAAATTACTTTTCCGAACAGATTTTTAAACACATACAATACTGTCTAAGTCTTTAAATTGTAAGATTAATGATTTTTTTTTTTGGTGTTTCAAGTGGTATGACCTTATTCTTTAGCTAGGCTGTATCTTATTCTTCAATATCACATCAGATTTGTGATAAGAAAGGGTATAAATCAAAATTCTCTTTTAATTTGGGCTCGTTTTCATATGCTAAACTCCACACACACACATATATATATATATAATGCACTTTCACACCATGAAAAAATATTTTCAATTATTAACTGTTAGTTTCTTTAACTCCCTTCTTAATTTTGCAGTCAAATGATTGATTGATGAGTAAAATTTAAATTTTTTTAAAAAATAAAAAAATCAATGATAATTAACACCAACCATATCTCCTTGGATTAAATTAACCCGTATGAATTTATTTATCACGAACAACACAATAAATTAACGATTTTGTTTTAACTTTTAGAAAAAAGAACAGGAAAGGCTTCCTTTTTTTTTTTGCCAACGAAGAAGAAACGCTTTTAATGCCAAGTATGTAATTATAATAAATATTTTTTCCTATTTACAAATCAGTTTAAACATATTTATATTTCACATATACAAAAAATCTAAATTTTATTAACTCTACTTTAAAATTCAACAAATTTATTATTATATCAATGAGAACAGAGTTATACAATGATAAATGAATGGCTTAACAAATTGTGCATTTGTATAAAAAATTAATAACATGATTTATAAACAAGGCTTAAAAATGTCTTCCCTCCCCTATAAATAAAAACAAAGAAGCAATATGTAAAAATCATATGTTATATGATATTTACCTTAATACATGCTACAAATGAGTTTTCTAAGAAAGTAAAGAAATCAAACAATATATTTATCATTTTTTTAAATTTAATTTATTTAATTTATAAATTAATATATAATCTAACAACTCATAAATATTTTAAAATTAATATATAATCTTAACTAGAATGTTTTAAGAACTTGAGAGAGAGAGAGAGCGCGCGCGCGCAATAATCACGACGAAGGGAATAGAAATGGGTGGGATTCCGTATGCACCGTTGTACCAGAATTTGAATGTAATGATGTTCGGCCCACGGCCACTTTGTCTGTTTAAAAACACCGTTTCTCAAATGGTACACGTAAATTAAGATAAAATTATTTTGAAATCTGTATAAATCATCTTTAAATTTAAAACACCATCTTAAAATCCTTAAAACCATATTGAAATCTGCAAAAATAAATTGTATAAGAAAATAAATATAAAACAACATATAAGGGTAAAATAGTAAATTGATTATTAACTTCCTTTCCCTCCCTTTCCTTCCTGAACCAAACAAAATATCATTAAAAATTCTCCTCCTTTCTTCCTCTTTAACTAAACCAAATAAGGTAACTTTCTATTAAAGGAAAAGTGGATGAGTCTCGATCTATCTTAATGAAGGTTGGTAAGGTCATTAATAACAATCTCAGCAGTTATTTCCGGGATCTTATGGTGATTTTATGAATCTTTAAAAAATTTTATTCATTAATTCTCTTATTTAGGATCTGATTGCAAATTTTCGAAGCATATAGAGAGATGTAGAAAGGAGAAAAGTGATTATGTGGTAATGGTTGATTTTGAGGATGCCATCAGACTATTGGCCGGTGGATGTGGTGGCGCACGCCTTCCCAAAATCCCGTTGAGATTTGGATTCCTTTCACTCTCCTCTCTCACAAAACGTGTTGATATACAAATTTATTTTAAGAATCTTCTAGCAATACCATTACGGAGGTTTTTTTTTAAACGTAATATTATCCATTAAATTCTTAAATTGAATAATATTACTTCTTATCATTTTTTCTAAAAAAAAAAAAGCAAAGGCAGACCTTTGAAAGATGTTGGAGGGATAAAGAGAAAGCATAAAGCTCTTCCATACATGAATGAATACATGATAACATATGATGATGTGTCACCGTCTATTTCAGCAATTCAGCTTAGAAGATGGGTGTGTGTGTATACATGTATATACGTAAATATGTTATAATCAAATGATATGAATTTTTTTAATAAATATTACGTCTCAAGTTCAATCTCATTTATCACCTATATATATTATTAGTATTTATCCATTAAATTAATAAAATGGATACAAAGGCCACACATTATTATTATTATGTAAAAAAAATCAATTTTTATAAGCTCCATCGCCATGCTTTTCTCTTCTTCTTCTTCATTCTTATGATTTGATTGCTTCCTCCTCTCTGCCTACCAACCATGGGCTGTCTCATCATTAGATTCCCCTCTCATTCCCTCTTTCGTCTCCATCTCACACTTCTCCTATTTCATTTGGTCGTCATGCCTGCTTTACTTCTTTTTTATATTTATATTTAATTGTATCTTATTCAAGTATTGCGGAAGTTCATATGAGAGTAATTCTTTTAAAAATGTTTCCTGTGTTAACAACTGTTACTTCAATTGCAAAAGTGTTGACTCGCTGTCTATCAAGTTTTTGAGTTCAAATCTTACTGACGGCATGAAAACATTGTTAGCAGGTGACTTGTAAGTGTCGGACTGATCATCGTAGAACTCATTTGTTGCAAACAAGCTTAATTATCTCCCACAAACTTAGGTTCTGGGAATATGTTGCAAACAAGCCCTAAATCCTATTTCATTTGGCCGTCATGGCTGCTTTACTTCTTTTTTATATGTATATTTAATTGTATCGTGTTCAAGTATTGCGGAAGCTCAGATGAGAGTAATTCTTTTAAAAGTGTTTCCTGTGTTAACAACTGTTACTTCAATTGCAAAAGTGTCGACTCACTGTCTATCAGAACATAAGTTTAAATTTTACTGTCAGTATGAAAACATTGTTAGTAAGTGATTTATAAGTATGGGATTGATCATGGTAGAACTCATTTGAGCGGACTTTACCACACACGCTGCAACATTCCTAAATGATAAATTCCATAACACCTTTGTTGATGGAACGACCTCTACCGGTTAATCCAAGTGCTCAATGATACTTTGGACCTTATATAAAAGCGGTTTAAACAACATTTGCTAGCAATCACTGCACATGTCCTACTTCCCCACCTCTAAATATCTGAAGTGCCTACAGTATAAAACAATGATGACATCTTGAATTATAATACTAATGTGCCATGCAAGTCAAAAAGGCAATATTCCTTCTAGAACAAACATCACTAGTGACTACATACATAGTTAAACCCATTCTCTCTCTCAATCAGAAGTAAATTTGAAAGAAGTTTTATCTCAACTTACATAAAACTAATCTTATAAATGATCTTGGAAGTTTTCAGACCAGCACAATTCAGCCTACAATTATCTGTTGCAATGGCCAAGTTTGGAAGCATGTGAGCCATTGGATGTGACTTTGACCCACCATCCCCTCCTATTTCAAACCCATGTCTCTTTTTCTCTTCCACCAATTCTCACACACAAATATATATATATATATATATAACTGTTACTTTGATTGGATACAAAACAAGAATTATCTGATGAGGGTTGAGAATTTCTGCTTTGCCTAATCCAATGACAACAAAATTATATTATATTATGAAATAGTATCATTAGATTATACATTTATTTATAAATTAAATAAATTATTTTAAAAAATGATGATTTTTTTTACTAAGTAGATGTATCCTATTGGAGTTTTGGGTCTCTTTGGTAAGAGTGGAGGGAAAGTGAATTAAGCAAAAAAAATTTTGCATTGCATCTTAAAAAATAGAGAAGTAGGGTTTCAAATTTTTAATTGGATTTTATTTTTTTTATCCGACACTTATTTTTTTATAACTCTACTTCAATTTTTTTAAATTTAACTTGCAAAAATTTTCCTTCCATTCATTCTAAAGGGCAAGACAAAATGATTGTGGGCCAGCCATTAGCCCCAAATACTGCCCCTTTGGAGAATGATATTCTTTGGGCCCTTGTGTAATTTAAGGCCTCATGAATTCTATACTTCTCTTTCTTAAACTTTTTTCTATGAATGTGCATGGCATTCGTTCAAAGTCACTAAAATAAAGATAATTTCTTCACTGTCACATATTTCTAAAGAGATTAAAATTTAAAATTTAAAATCACAAATGAAACAAAAAAAATCTAAAAGCTGTCTATTATAGGCATGTTTATACCTTTTCAACACTTTGAATCAGAGTGTGATTATTTCAAGGCTCATGTAACTTGTCTTTGCTATATTCCATGAGCTAGCTTTTAATGTAACGATTCATACTGTCCATGAGGACTTTAAAAGATACAAGAGGGATATCTGATTCTTTAGTATCAACAAAGTCGAGGGAACAAAGACATAAAACAACAATTCATAAATCCAGTTAATTGAATGTGGGAAAGACCAATCAAAACAGAGAAGCATGGGGCAAGAGAAGATCTGTTTTGGTTAGAGAAATCATCCCAGAAGCAATAGAATATATATGTGCATGCATGAACATTGATGCTGCTGCTGTCAATTTCGGCTCTCTGTGATCTTTGTGCATATATATAGAAAGGA